>CAMXCT020006190.1:82011-137011 GCA_947184155.2 Cladocopium goreaui
GACGTGTTCTGGAACGTGTCGAAAGTCGTTTTGCGTGGCAGGCGCAATACTTTCGCGACGTTTTCAGAAGATGTGTAGCAGTTTTCGTGGCAGGCGCAGCACTTTGGACGTGTCCATCGTCATTTTTCGTGGCAGGCGCAGCACTTTAGACGTGCCGTGTTGCGTGTTTTTTGCAAATCGCATTGGCAGGGCTGCGTCAAGTGGCGCAGCCAAATTAGTGGCAGTCGTGGCATTTTGTGCGATGTGCTGAAAATTGACGGAAGCCTCGCACGAAACATTGATTTTGAGGTTGCAAATTTTCAGGTTCTAAGGAAAACTCATAGGAAAACGTCGATTTTGAAGCTACAAAGTGTGAAAATTGGAGGAAGTCTCGTACGAAATGCAAGTTTTTCTGCACCCACGTGTCTCGTCTCCAGTTGCTGGTTTTCCTATGGCGTCGCCGTGTCTATGGGGAAAGCTGGAAAACCTGTCCTTTTGTCATGTTGCCAACGGTGAAAATTGCCGGATGTCTCGCACAAAATACTCGTTTTACTGCATCCATGCGTCTCGTCTCGAGTCCCTGGTGTTCCTGTGGCGTCGCCGTGTCTATGGGGGAAGCTGGAAAACCTCTCCTTTTCGAAGGTTTCCAAGGAAGTTGTCATGTCGTTTTGCGTGGCAGGCGTGGCACTTTGTGACATTCCAACCTCTTTGATAATGTGTCAAAAATGTCAAAATTGGAGGAAGTCTCGTACGAAATGCTGGTTTTTCTGCATCCACGTGTCTTGTCTCGAGTCGCTGGTTTTCCTGTGGCGTCGCCGTGTCTATGGGGGAAGCTGGAAAATTTCTCCCATTCGAATGTGTCCAAGCAGGTTGTCATATCGTTTTGCGTGGCAGGTGTGGCACTTTGTGACATTCCAACCTGTTTGATAACCTGTCGAAAATATCAAAATTGGAAGAAATCTCGCAGGAAATGCTTGTTTTTTTGCACCCACGTGTCTCGTTTCGAGTTTCTGGTTTTCGCACTCCACACTCCACACACACTCCACACTTTACACTTTACACTCCTCACCCCACACTCTACACTCCACACTCCCCACTTTACACTCCACACTCCACACTCTACACTTTCCACTCCACACTCCGCACTCCACACTCCACACTTTACTGTGCACTCCACACTCCACACTTTATACTTTACACTCCTCACTCCACACTCCACACTTTACACTCCACACTTTACACTCCACACTCCGCACTTTACACTCCTCACTCCACACTTTACACTCCCCACTTTACACTCCCCACTCCACACTCCACACTTTACACTCCACACTTCACACTCCACACTTTCCACTCCACACTCCACACTCCACACTCCACACTTTACACTCCACACTTTACACTCCTCACTCCACACTTTACACTCCACACTTTACACTCCACACTCTACACTTTACACTCCACACTTTACACTCTACACTCCACACTCTACACTTTACACTCCACACTCTACACTCCGGACTTTACACTCCACACTCCACACTCTACACACCACACTCTACACTTTCCACTTCACACTCCACACGCTAGACTCTACACTCCACACTCTACACTTTACACTCTACACTTTACACTCTACACTTCACACTCTACAATCTACAAACTCCACACTCCTCACTCCACACTTTACACTCCTCACTTTACACTCCACACTCCTCACTCCATCCTTTACACTCCTCACTTTACACTCCACACTCCACACTTTACACTCCTCACTCCACACTCTACGCTCTACACTCCACACTCCACACTCTACACTCCACACTCTACACTTTACACTCCATACTCCACACTCTACACTTTACACTCCGCATTCTAACACGTTACACACTCTACACTCCCCACTCCACACTTTACACTCCACACTCCTTACTTCACACTCCACACTCCACACTCTACACTTTCCACTCCACACTGCAGACTGGTAACAAGGGAAACATGTACAAGACTGTTCAAACAAACTATTGCAGAAAGGTATTGTGCGTGACTGCATAACCATGTGTTTTGACATCTGTACCAGTAACATACGTGTGAGCATTCGGGTTCGTGGGCTTCATCTTGTTTAATGGTTGATACCACCCATTTATGGTGATTTTGGGGATGGTTTATTATTGCTTTAACCACATTAGCCACCTTTGATGACATCTGAGCATACCATAAGAATCCGGAGATATTTTCTTATGACTCCACCTTTTCTGACCGCCGTAACCTTTCTTTTCTTCCCGGTGCCTAAAGGATTCATCGGTCGCCGCCAGCCAGCTGATCATGTCTGAGAATTTGTTCATCTCGCAATTGATGCTGGTTGGGTGCGCCAAGTCTGTACGACCTCCGCGGAAGTTCGGGACCAGTGGGAAACACAGGGCGGAAATTAGGGGGGTTATTGGTTTTCTGTCACAAACTGTATATATATAATTATATATATAATTATATATAATTATATATTATATATATATAAGTATATAAGTATAATTACAAGTATGCATATGTACTTGAATCTCTCTCTCTCTCTCTCCCCCCTCCCCATCGCCATCTCAGAGACGACTCAGAGAGACATACATGTGTTATATATATATATATTATATGATAAAGAAAGAGTGAGCTACACGAATCACGCTAATACTTCTCTGGGAAAATGATCTAGAATTGGAGGCTTGACCCCACATTTTTTTTTAATTACTGTGCAGCAGGGCAGACCCCAACAACAATAGGCTTTCTATGTTCTGTTGGATATCATAATGGAATATAATGGGGCACCTATGGGATGTATAACCATGTATAACCAACATCCCAAGATCTCTGGCTTTGTCTGAAAAATGGGCATGCCCAGCATGATGATAAATGATAATCCACTGGAATTGGGGGCATGAGATTTTCACACAAAACCCCATATACGTCGTAGTAGCTGCGAGCTGCGTTTAGCTGGGGAAATTGCTGAACGGCATTCGATAGCTATTTATGTAAAGCATATGTTTTCAGCATGGTGTGTCTTCTTCATACTCCGTAGCACATTTGTTTGACGCATTTTACCCTCTGGTAAACTAACGTAGCTATAGAAAATCACCATTTTTAATGGGAAAACTCACTATACATGGTACTTTTCAATAGCTACGTTAAATTACCAGAGTGTACATTCCACAAAAAGTGTGACGCTGCTGCAGTGGCACGCAACAAATTACCACCAGATACTGGTGGATCTGCATCCCAGTAAGGTGTTCAACCAACCCATCTCCGGTATATCTGGATATAAAAAAATATCCCGTTTCAAACTGGGCCAACATAGCTAACCACAAAGAAAAAACCTAGCCGCTAGCTCATTTATTGAAGATATCCCAGGTCTTTCTTATTATTCCTTATGATTTTCAAGAAATATTATTACCACAATATCTGGGCAAATTACAAGACTTCATCAGCCTGAGAAGTCCGGCTCTGGGAGGGTGTTCAATGAATGGCTATGTATCATGATGCAGCCCATTTTGGAGGCCATATGAGGCTATATATATATATACGCGCAACGCCTGGGTTTTGCCCAGGCGTTGCAGCGTAGAGGTTTCCCATTCACAAACAAATGATGTTGCAAATTACCGTAATTCCTATGGGGAAAATAACAAAGGTACTAGGGACTATTAAACAAACAAGGTCAAAACACCCGAAATTCCTATGGGAAAAACAAAAACGGCATAACATTTGAAATTCCTATGGGAAAAACAACAAAGGTACTAGGAAATTTTAAACTCTCAAATCAGGAAACTTAACATTCAATTAGGAAGATCAACAAAGATATTAGGGAATATTAAACTCCCACCCCCGTTAAACCTTAAATTCCTATGGGGAAAACAACAAAGGTACTAGGGACTATATAAAAAAAAATGTCAAACCACCCGAAATTCCTATGGGAAAAACAAAAACGGTATTAGGGAATATTAAACTCCCACCCCCGTTAAACTTTACATTCAATTGGGAAGATCAACAAAAAAATGAGGGAATATTAAACTCCCACCCCCGTTAAATTTCTACATTCATTGAAGATCTTCAATAAGGGTTTAATTCTCCCACCCCCGCTAAACTTCTACATTCATTGAAGATCTTCAATAAGGGTTTAATTCTCCCACCCCCTTTAGACTTCAACATTCATTGAAGATCTTCAATAAGGGTTTAATTCTCCCACCCCCGTTAAACTTCTACATTCTACATTCATTGAAGATCTTCAATAAGAGTTTAATTCTCCCACCCCCGTTAAACTTCTACATTCATTGAAGATCTTCAATAAGGGTTTAATTCTCCCACCCCCGTTAAACTTCTACATTCATTGAAGATCTTCGATAAGGGTTTAATTCTCCCACCCCCGTTAAACTTCTACATTCATTGAAGATCTTCAATAAGGGCTTAATTCTCCCACCCCCGTTAAACTTCTACATTCATTGAAGATCTTCGATAAGGGTTTAATTCTCCCACCCCCGTTAAACTTCTACATTCATTGAAGATCTCCGATAAGGGTTTAATTCTCCCACCCCCTTTAGACTTCTACATTCATTGAAGATCTTCAATAAGGGTTTAATTCTCCCACCCCCTTTAGACTTCTACATTCATTGAAGATCTTCAATAAGGGTTTAATTCTCCCACCCCTGTTAAACTTCTACATTCATTGAAGATCTTCAATAAGGGTTTAATTCTCCCACCCCCGTTAAACTTCTACATTCATTGAAGATCGTCAATAAGGGTTTGATGATGTTGATGATGTTGATGATGATGATGATGATGATGATTATGTTGATGAACATGATGTTGATGATGTTGATGTTGATGTTGATGATGATGATGATGATGCGTCGCCCGTCGTCATTGCGGGTCCGGGCAAAACCCAGGCATTTGCCGTGTATATATATATATAACTTAATCCCACAACAAATTCCCATGGTCACAAAACAACATGAAAATCATCATCTGCTGCATAAGGTCACCCTTAAAATGGATGCTTAAAGTCCCAACGCCCCCCGTTTTTTTTGTACCGACCCCCCCTTCGGCAGCCCACATGGAGGGTCCATGTTCAAATACTTCGGGCAGCTACAGTCGCAAGCCTTCACCTCTGCACCTGGAAACTCCGCAAGGTGAAGATTTCTGAAGGGAACGACAGGGAACGAAAACATCGATTGCCAACGCATAATAAGTCGTATTATCATTGTATTACCCTCTGGTAAACTAACATAGCTATTGAAAATGGCCATTTATAGTGGATTTTCCCATTAAAAATGGTGATTTTCCATAGTTATGTTAAATTACCGGAGGGTACATTGTATTACCATACATGTCTTGACAGTTCGGTGAATATGGTGAATCAATTTAGAGCAGCTATTCCTTTGGGATATGCTTTCATATGCTTTCGCCCCTGGGGTGATTAGAACAAAACGACACAACCCTGCCTGTCACAGAATCACGGAGTGGAAATGAAGGCTGGCAAATGCTGCTATGTTGATTCACGCAGAAGGCGCAAATCCAATACCTTGGTACGATCTGGAGGTGGGTTGTGTGCGAAGGATCAACTGAGCGAAGCTATCCAGGCATAACCGGCGTAACCTATCTACCCCGCAAAATGTTTATCTCCATCCTTAGTTGAAGGTCAGCCCACTAACCAACAAAACCAGGACCCAGACGAAACAGCCAGGGCCGTGCCATCAAGGCATGGTTTGCACCGGAAAATCATGGGAACTCATGGGTAAATCCATGCTGATTCTGTTGCTTCCCCACAGCCTCAACCAGAAATGATCTTCCACTTGACCCCATTTGATGTTCGTAAATCGCCTTAAATATCTTAAATCCCATTTTGCCGGCTGACATTCCTACTTGATCCCTCTTGATCCCATCTCGTGGTGTCATTTACCCTACTGAAAACGAAGATTAGAACAACTGGTTGGGGCTTGGAAAATCATTTCTCGCACTTGGAAAGGATCATTTGTGGGCTCCATCTTGCTAGGGATGTGAATAGATCATAGATAACACATAATAGATATCAATCATTAATAAATGACAAACAATACATAGAAATAAATAACACATAATAATTAAAATGCATAATAAACAATAAGACACCTTAAAAACACAAATAACATCAAAACAAACTAAATAAATAAATATACAAATACATGGACAAATGAATACACAAAATAAATACATAAGTAAATAAATAAATGGAAAAAATACATAAATAAACAAATAACATGTACTAAAACAAAAATAGATAGATAGATAGATAGATAGATGGATAGATAGATAGATAGATAGACAGATAGATAGATAGATAGATAAATAGATAGATAGACGGATAGACAAGATAAGATAAGATAAGATAATATAATATAAGATAAGATAAGATAGATAAGATAAGATAGATAAGATAAGATAGATAAGATAGATAAGATAGATAAGATAGATAAGATAGATAAGATAGATAAGATAGATAAGATAGATACGGTAGATAAGATAGATAAAATCGATAAGGTAGATAAGAAAAGATAGATAAGAAAAGATAGATACGATAGATAAGATAGATAAGAGCGATAAGAGCGATAAGATCGATAAGATCGATAAGACAGATAAGATAGATATGATAGAACATGATAGATAAGAGATAGATAAGATAGATAAGAAAGATAAGATAGATAAGATAGATACGATAGATACGATAGATAAGATAAGAGCGATAAGATCGATAAGGTCAATAAGATCGATAAGATCGATAAGATCGATAAGATCGATAAGTTGATACGATCGATAAGATCGATAAGATAGATACGATAGATAAGATAGATACGATAGATAAGATAGATAAGATAGATAAGATCGATAAGACGGATATATATGATAGATATGATGTAAATGATAGATAAGATAAGATAGATAAGATCGATAAGATAGACACGATAGATACGATAGATACGATATATACGATTGATAAGATGGATAGGATGGATAAGATGGATAAGATAGAAAAGATAGATCAGATAGACCAGATAGATAAGATAGATAAGATAGATAAGATAGATAAGATCGATAGATAGATAGGACAGGACAAGATAGGATAGGATAGGATTAGGATTAGGATTAGCATTAGGATTAGATTAGATTAGATCAGATAGATAGATAGACAGACAAACAGATAAGGATAGGATAGGATAGGATAGGATAGGATTAGATTAGATTAGATAGATAGATTAATTAGACAAACAAATAGATAAGGATAGGATAGGATAGGATAGGATGGGATAGGATAGGATAAGATTAGATACACAAATAGACAAATACGTAAATACATAAATAAATACTTATACAAATGCACAATAACAAATGATAAATAAATCAATAAAACAATCATTGTAAATCCAATTCCCTTCTGCCATGTCCTTCTCTGCGTACTTTGCACAGCTACATGCTCTGGAGATCACCCGTTCTCCGGAGCCAGCCCTTCACCAAGTCGATGTCACTGTCCAGCAGCACAGCGATGCGCGCATAGTTGGAATCCTAGCCACGGCGGCCACCAGGTGGTCACCAGTGGCAACCCCCCATGGATAAAAATGGCTGGGTTGATCAACATCGCCACATAAATCTAATTAAATCTACCAGGGAATAGACATTCATTGATCTTGGAAAAGTACTCACGACTTCCACTTTTTTTGCGTGATAATTTTGACCCATACCAAATCATGTCGAATCTTGGCCAACCTGCAACAACAGTTGGTTTGGTTCATGATATATTCTACTTGAATTTGCAAAACATTAAGTTGGACCAAATTACCTTGATCAAGGATTGCTGACAAATTCTTGATGGTTAAACCCCAACTTTTTGCTACTAGCTCCCAACATTTCAATGGTTACAGTAACCCATCCATGAACTTAAGGTTTATCCAGGTTTTCTCCTGGTAACATACTAATTTTTGTAGCAAAAAACACAAACCCCAGTCAGTTAGTTTCCCTATTCAGATCACATCCATGATTATCCATGGTTTATTGGACAAAAGCATCACTATGGCCAAGAAATCCCCATCAACCCCAAGAAATCACCATAGAATTCACCATAGAAATCCAGCATTTTGGTGGTTAGATCCCACCCCCCTTGGAAAAACCGTTGCAACACCCCTGCTGCGAAATCGCACCGGCCGCCTGCAAGGCCTCCGCCACCACCGAAGCCACGAGGTCACGGAAGCGCGAGTGCCAGGTGTGGGTGACCATGGCGTTGGGCCGCTTGCGTCGGCCCTGCATTAAGATCTTGGACATGTCCTGTCAATGGCCATTTCAGGAAGCCATTTATTGGAGGTACCTACCATATATAAGGCCTATGTAAGGGCTATGTAAGGGAATATCCCCACAAAATATGGCCTTATATGGTACAGAACTTCCATTTTAGGATCCTGACATTCCCATTGATCCTGGGAGGAAGATATGGAGGAAGCTATGGATTTCCACACCAGCCGGTGGATTCACATGGGATTTCCACGGCAGCCATGGTGAGGTGGCGGATGACATGGATTCACATGGCTTGGGCATAGCGATGGTGATTTTACCAGCATATCATGGTGATAATGAAAAGGGTGAGAGTTTAAGAGGCATGGAAAAAACTATGGGGCACAGGAAGGGGGGTTTACACATACAAGAGGCATAGTGATGAAATAACTCATTTACTCAGAAAGTGTGGCAGGGGTTGACATGTCCTAAGAGGTATAGCCTCATGGCATGGGATAGTGATTTTGCCAGCACAATATGGTGACAACATAGGGCTTCAGGGTGCCAAAATATGCAGGACTAAGAAGCATGGCTGGAAAATGCAACAAACAAACAAACAAACAAACACAAACACACACACACACACACCGAATTTTCACATGTTTTTACCAGCAAAATATCTAGAAGCCCGAGGTTTGTAAGTGGTTACATATGAGGCATGGATATCATTGATGCTGGTTAAAATGCCCCACATATGAAAAAACATCAAGGACACAATATAAAAGTACAAGGTTTCTTTTTCTTTCCTCAACAACCATCAGCATCATCAGCTAGGGTTTTTGGAAAACATTTTCTAAAGGAAAGGGCATGGAATCTCAACAAAGTCCAAAGAGCCGGTTTGAGTCACTGGGATGTAACCAACAGAAAGAGGGATCTGACTAGCAAAAATGAACTTTGAGTTGTTTCTTTACACAACCCGACTATCTAACTGCGAGCAACTGATGTTTCCTGCGCCATTTCCGAAGCTTGATGGCGGTTGGGATGCTTTTCTCAGAAGCACCACTAATATAGCATCATAGCATCATATATCTGAGTATCAAAAGTCTTCCTGTTGTATGGTTCAGAATCCCATAGAATCACCACAGATTCCAACATCCAAAAAAAAAAAAAAAGGCGGTCTCCACTGCCCCAGCGTCCGACTGATGTGGGGCGCTCAGAGGGATGATCGCTTGTCGGACCACGTCATCCTGGTTTTTCGCCGTCCAAAAGACGACCAAAATAGGACAAGTCGCGATACAATGCGGGGATATATGGGGAACTTGGATGGCAAAAACACACACACATAATATATATATAATTATATATAATATACATATATATGGGATATGGGGATATATGATAACATATGATGAATCATCCTCCCATTCGGATGGAAAATTAATGAAAATTCAACAGATTTCAAAACATCAATCGATTGGAATGGCACAGGTCGTGGCTGTTCACCAGCTAAAAATTGCTGACTGTGTCATGGGCGTTTCGCGGCCACGTCCTCTGCTTTCCAGTCGTTGTGATCCAATATCATCCAATATCCATCAGTCGTTGTGAAGCAAACAACATCAAACAACACTTGCACATGGTATCTTAAGCGGTTCTCAGTGCTGCAGTACATTTCAGTACATGATCAGGATTTGTCAACCAACACTAGCCGCACTAGCCACCATCCGTCCGATATCGCCACAGTCTCCACTATGGTCCCATCAAGAGGCTGTGGTATGTCGATGCGAATCGAAGTGATGCATGTAGTCACGTCCCAGACCGCTGTAAAAATTCCTCATGCTTTCAGGATTAAGGATTACCAGGGCAGGTCGAGAAGTAGGCGCTAGGATATTTATCAGTGGATCTGATCTGATAAATATATCACTAGCAACGCTAAGATGCCAGCCAAAAATATATGGATTTTCTAATGATCATTGAATGGGTTTTTGGAGGGAACAACTACAGAAAACAATGCTTTGTTGTCAATCTCATCATCCTACTAAAATTAATTCCACGAGAATCCCTGGCGGAATTTGATCCATTTAGAACCCCTTTTTCATTGAGTATTTAACATTGCAGGGTCCCAGAGCTGTCCTGAGGCAACCCCACAAGAGACTTCGGGATTGGAAAGCCTCCCACCGATGATGGTGGTAATAGCGGAACCAATTTATGGGGATGTGGTGAGGATATGACATATGGTTGGATATACAGTAAATGACGGAATACGCAACCAACATTTATATGTGGCTGGACATCCATCCCAGAATTGGATCCATATAAGGGGCATATAAATCCCGATGGATTAATGACCATCATCCATCATCCAAATATAGGCAATTTGCCTGCGTTTTGACTCCACCAGGCAGTCGGCCTAATCCCTCGCTAGAGAGAGAGAGAGAGAGAGAAACGAAGGCATGAAGCTGAAACAGGCGATCACAACTACATCTGTCACAAGAAATCGAAACTGTACACCGTACCGTCACGGACCATCATCACAAACTCACAAGCGTCCGAACTTCCTCAAGCGATGATCTAAACGTTTGGCCTGAAGAACACGTGCCTCATGGGGAGTCGTGTCAAACTCTTCTGTCACACGATGTTACACGAGGACCGCAAGGATCCATGTCATACTGCTTTGGAGTAGCAATGGAATCGTTGCCAGCCAAATCACAACGTGGCGCATATGATGTTGCACTACTTTGCCTCGACATATATCAACACCAGATGGTTTACAACTGAGCATGGCGGACATCTGCCTCTATTCAATAATACTCAGTGGGCGTGAGTATCCAGAAATCTTGCTTCACAATCTTCCAACCTGCATATTATCTCATTGTTGAGAGCTAAATGCCTTGAAGCGAACTGCTGGAACCGAAGTTTGATGAATTTGGCTCTGGATCTGGATTCCCCACGGCGAATCTTAAAGGCTGGAAGGATCTGATCTTTTATGTTTTTTTTTTTCCCCCCCCGCTTCTACTTTCCCAACATGCTTACTGTAAATCACAGATACATAAAATATGTTACATAAATGAGGTAAACCGGTAAACCCAATAAACAATCCTTCATTTTGAATTTTATGGAAGCCATGCTATTTTTTTGTCCTGTTGGGCGTACGTTGCCAGTCAAACTGCTTTGCAACTCCAATCGCGACTCCATCTGTTTGATGCTCAAACCATCTGAAAATCCCCAAATCAAAACCGTTCCACATCCATTTAACATCAATTTAACCGTTTAACATCCATTTAGAATCATTTGTGTTTGATGCTTCAAATGGATGTTAAATGGGATTTTCAAATGGTTACATGGATATACATGGATCATCATGGATCTATAATTTCATTATCATTTCAACTCCATTATCATTTGTTGAACCAAAAACTCCATTATCATGGATCTATAACTTCACTATCATTATCAATTTCATTATCATTAAACATCAAAAAATGCTTTGATTTTCACCTTCCCCGTTCTGCCCGTTCCGAAACGCTCAGCAGCGAGCGTCAGTAAGGCCTCGAGACTCAGAGCTCTTTTGGCCAAATCTTCGACCTGCGAAAAGGGCGGCCATGGTCCAACATGATCCGTCATGTGTACTCCACACACACACACGCACACACACACACACATATATATATTATATAAATGACATCATATATGTATGTCAAATAACCAATATTGTATCTATATAATCATGTAATTAATAATGTATGATTTAGAGTCATTTAGATTGATTTATGTAGATTTAGGACAATTAAATCAAGCTTCAACCTTTGTGAACTCTTGCCTTCATCGATTTTAGGGACCTGCATAGCTGCTAGCTCATCTTTGATGTCATAGCTAGTGGCTGAAACAAACCTCTGACCTGGATGCGTAGTCAAAACATCAGGAAATTATTCTGGTTGGTGTTTTTTAACCTCCCGCTGGTAAGGTTGAGTATGGCTTGACTTTATTTGGCTTTACCATCTTTGCCGCAATCATATGCCATTGTGCACCACTTCCACGAAGGCAGTATGTTGTCTTGCTGTTTTGCCAGAATTTCCACCAAGTTCCCCTGGATCTAACTGGACTAATTAGCTTTCTTTTTCGAGGCCCAAACTCATATACTGTAGTTAGAAACAAAGTATTTCGGGGGCTCGCCATGTTGAACATGGTTTAACACGGTTCAACCATGTTTAACCATCTTTTGGTCGTTGAAAGGTGTTAAACCCACCATGACATACCATAAGCACCATGTTCCTGGCCAAAACCACCATGGAAACTGGCACCTTCTGTTGCCAGCCCTCGTCCATGGCAGGCAGATAGGTCCTCTGTCGCTCCCCGCGTTTGCGGATCCGCGCTTGTTCCTCCTCGTGCCTTTGGTGTGTGGCCTGCTGGGGTCGCATCGGGGATGGAAGTTTTGGAATATCCATGCCTATTATGAATTTATTTTATGATATATCGTCATGATGTGTCATGATACCATATATGCATATATATGCACATTGTACATCTATGTCTAGAAACAAAAAAATGTCCTGGTCGTATTTGTTTGCTGGAACTAAAACGAGATGAAACAGACGGAATCGCCAAGCAGGTACATTCGAAAGCGAGAGATCTCAGGGTCCACGCCAGTTACCCAGTTACCGGTGCCCAATCTTTCAACACAATTTCGGGGCGCGTCTGAAAATGGAGCATACCCCCATGGCTGGCACTTTTAGTAGGGAACATGGTGATAAACCATCAAATTATGGGGTACCTATGGGGTACCTATGGGTACCTTATTTTCAGAAAAACCCATTCTTTGGCCCCTGCAATGTCAGTGAATTTGTCACAGCTTTGAGGTGGAAACTCTCCGAAATCATCTGCTGAGGAGCAAAGAGAGAAGAAAATCCCATGATGTACGTGATGCCGACAATCAAACTCACAAACCAGAGGTTGCAGGCCAACGACGAATCCGTCAAGACGAAAGTGAAAAAACCTCAGATAAAACTGGCTGTCTGAAGTGGGTTATGTTGGGGATGGATCACAGCTAGAGTTGATTCGACCAAGAGGCAAATGAGGCTGTAGGCATAAATTTCATATCCTTCGAATAGTTTTTTTTTGCAAATTGATTAGTACTTATTGATTTCAATAGCTATGGCAGCTACGAGTTCCTCGAAGCATCTTGAAGCCAGGATCAAATGTCAAGCTCTCAGGCAGTTGGTCCATTTCATCATTTCTCTGTTTTGATGGGTCATTTTTAAACCTCTACGTCTACTGACATTCTCCATTTTTGCTGCTGAAGCTTTCTGACTTCTGTTCTCCCATGTTCCACCTGCACCAGGACACTGTTCCCAAGACTCTCGTGCACTCTCTTCACCATATCGTCGGGGATGGGCCACAGATAGCCGCTGAAGAGCATGCTGTGCACCAAAATCAGCAGCCGTGTCAGACTACAAAGGCCCAAAGTCCTGCCAGTGCTATGATGATGCACCCTGATATTGCCGGCTGAGGTCGTCTCGCACTAGCGAGACGAAAACAAGCACATACCTATCAAACATGATGATTCTTCATAGCATTCCATACCTACGTTTAAACATGCTCGACCCAACCCGGACGTTGCTCCACACTTACAATCGTCATGATGATGATGATGATGATCATCATCACACTAAATTTCGCCACCCCCTCTGAACAAAATGTTGACTGAGGTAATAACATCAACTTTATGTTCACGAGGGGTCAAAATTTGCTACCCCCTCTGAACAATATGTTGGTTGGGGTACTAACATCAACTACATCTCCATGAGGGATCAACATTCGCCACCCCCTATGAACAATATGTTGGTTGGGGTAATAACATCATCTTCATCTTCACGAGGGTCAAAATTCACCACCCCTTCTGAACAATATGTTGATTGGGGAAATAACATCAACTGTATCTTCATAGCCACCTGAAGTCAGATGCGGCGCAACGTCAGGGCTGCAGCGAACATGTTTAAACATGTTTAAACAATGCCAGAAGGTAATTGAAACTGGTGATGCCTGGGTAAAATCATCCAGACTCATCCAACATGTTTCTTTTGGATGGGGAGACACCAGGATTCTTGGGTAGTAAATCCCCGCCTGCGATACGTTCGGATCTTGTAAATCGCCGCCATCACGTCCGGATTCGCCAAACCATCTTGGCGCCCCCGCGCACGATCCACTTCGGCAACGAGAAAGTTGAGACCAGTGCGCAAGATGAAGTAAAAGTAGATCCTGGTCTGGAGTAAGATGGACTAAGTTGGTTCAGGCACCTTCCTCTAAGCTATAATTGCCCCTCTGTGTTTCGGCTGACGTGTACCGTTCTGGTTGACGTTGTCGGGGACGTTGTAGACCCCATTTTTTTTTTCCTTACGTAAATTTTGACGTTGTAAACGCCGATTTTTTTTGTCTTACGTAAATTTTGATGTTGTAAACGCCGTTTTTTTTTGTCTTACGTAAATTTTGACGTTGTAAACGCCGTTTTTTTTTGTCTTACGTAAATTTTGACGTTGTAAACGCCGATTTTTTCCTAACGTACATTTTGACGCGGTACAAAAACCAAATTCTTTTTTCTTACATAAATTTGGATCTTGTAAACGCCACTTTTAGTCTTGTTCATGTCATGATTGATGTTATCAACCCCAAACTTTTCTTGCTTCAAGTCATGACTGACATTGTGAGTTGTATTTTTTGTTTCCTGTGATTTTTGCGTCATGAGTCATGATTCGTGATTTACTATGCGCGCCCATTTTTGTTCATGTCGTTATTGCAATGATTGTCTTGATGTTGAGATGGGTCAATTCTTTTTTGTATTGTCACACTCCTGATTTCACAGTTTGGGTTTTGGTTTGTTTTTTGAAACTCAGCTGGCATTGAATCTGGTGGGTGTGTTTAACTTGTTTTTGTCCCTTCATTGGCCCTTCATTGGTTGGTTTTGCCGTCGTCGTCGTCGTCGTCGTCGTCCTCGTGGTTGTTGTTGTTGTTGTTGCTCTTCTTCTTCTTCTTCTTCTTTTTCTTCGTTTTTCCAGTTCTTGTTCTCGTTGTTCCGTTCTTGGTGATAACCGTGCTTGTGGCTGTGGTTCTTCCATTGTGTAAAGGTCACTGTCACACATTGGTACATGGTTGAGTTGTCACATCGTCACTTCCTGCGTGTAAGTGTTGCATAATACATAATGCTGAATAAATGATGAACTAATTTGTTTCCTTAAGCCTGGTAGATCCTGGTAGGCTGTGGCAAGTAAAATTGGTAGGTAACGGCAGGTAACAAGACAAGACTCACCTGCGAGAAAGGCAGGTCCGATCAATAAAGCAAAGATATAACAGGATGTATGCATGCATGCATGTCTATGTCTGTATTTATGTATGTGGGTTGTATGCGTTTTGAAACCAGGTAAAATTCGAGGCTCACGCCGCCAGCCTCATGGAGCTACCCCTCCACGGAGAAGAGGCGATGGACGGCCCCACCCCCTCCCTCCCCACCCTACTTGCTGACGCGCGCTGGGAAGACCCCCCTGTCCCCAGCCGGCTGCCGCCTTAACCCACGAACACTGACGCGCAGCAAAAAGGAGTTGGGGGGGGAAAAAAAACTTATGGGCAAATGTGTGGTGACACACAGGCAAATTATAGAGGCCAGCGCCTAACATGGGCACAGTCCCGAACTATCCCGAACTATCCCGAACTATATGAAATACATCCGAACGGTTCAGAACGGTTCAGGTGTCACTTCGTTTTCCTCATCCTTGCCCCCAGGATGGATCCCAGAGGACCACTGACCGCTCACGTGACAAGATTGCCTGCCTTAGACGGGTTTGGGTGTGACATATACTTTTCAGAAGATTGTGAAATTTAGCCTAAGTTTCTTCCAGCCCCGTTCTTTGGGAAAACATTCTGCCACGACTTGTGTCACAGCCTAAGTTACTTTCAGACATGCTTTTCTTCACCGAAGTTTTACTTGAAGTACCTTGACTTATGGCAATTTACAACTCACAACTTGCAACTGACATCACTTGTCTTACAACTTTTCTTCCTCTTATAATTTGTAATCAACTAATTAACTTAAAACCTCATAGCTTAAAACCTTTACTTGTTTACAAATCATGCATCTTCAACTTGTTATGTTGTAAAAATTGCCCACTTTTAAGCTTAGAATCTAAGGCAAAAACCTGATACGCCTGAACCGTTCTGAACCGTTCGGATGTATCGGAGGCCTGAGTTCGGATTAGTTCGGGATAGTTCGGAGACGCCTGAACCGTTCTGAACCGTTCGGATGTATCAGAAACTGATACGCCTGAACCGTTCTGAACCGTTCGGATGTACCAGAAATTTACAATGTTTTTTAAAATATTTTTCTATATTTTTTGAACTTAACTTGAACTTACTTTTTAAACATGTAATTTTATCATCATTGACATGGATAACTGGATAACTTCTTGATAACTTAATAACCTTTCAACTGGTGGGCTGACAAAAACACATACTTTAACCTACCTTATCACTTATCAGAATACTGAATCAAAACTTCATAATCATAATGAATCAAAAATGCCAAATTTACAGCATAAAAAAATACGTCGGGAAAAAACGCCAAATTTACAACAACAAAATTTACGTGAGGAAAAAAACCACCAAATTTACAACATCAAAATTTAAATCAGAAAAACATATGCCAAATTTACAACATCAATATTTACATGAGAAAAAAACGCCAAATTTGCAACACCAAAATTTACGTGAGCAAAAAAAACGCCAAATTTACAACATCAAAATTTACGTGAGAAAAAAAACGCCAAATTTACAACATCAAAATTTACGCGAGAAAAAATTACTCTACTTCGTGTGATCCCCACCATGACATGTCAGGACGTATATTTGGACATATATTTAGTATATTCTGACATCCTATCTGACATATATTCTGGCATATATTCTGGCATTCTATCTGGCATATATCCTGACATTCCACCTGGCATTCTATCTGGCAGTCTATCTGGCAGTCTATCTGGCATTCTATCTGACATATTTTCTGACATTTTATCTGACATATATTCTGGCATTCTACCTGTCATTTATTCTGACATATATTCTGGCATTTTATCTGACATATATTCTGGCATATATTCTGGCATTCTATCTGGCATTATATCTGACATATATTTTGGCATTCTATCTGACATATATTCTGGCATATATGTTGGCATTCTATCTGGCATTATATCTGACATATATTCTGGAATTCTATCTGACATATATTCTGGCATATATTCTGGCATTCTATCTGGCATTATATCTGACATATATTTTGGCATTCTATCTGGCATATATTCTGGCATATATGTTGGCATTCTATCTGGCATTATATCTGACATTCTATCTGACATTCTATCTGGCAGTCTATCTGGCATTCTTTCTGGCATTCTTTCTGGCATTCTATCTGGCATTCTATCTGGCATCCTATCTGACATTCTATCTGGCATTCTATCTGGCATTCTTTCTGGCATTCTTTCTGGCATTCTATCTGGCATTCTATCTATCTGGCATCCTATCTGACATTCTATCTGGCATTCTATCTGGCAGTCTATCTGACATTCCTACATGAGGTCCGGCAGGGAACACTTGGCATGGATACTCGCGGTTGAGGTCCGGCAGGGAACACTGGGCGCGGATGGTCGTGGTTGAGGTCCGGCAGGGAACACTGGGTGTGTATGGTCGTGGTTGAGGTCCGGCAGGGAACACTGGGCGTGGATGGTCGTGGTTGAGGTCCGGCAGGGAACACTGGGCGTGTATGGTCGTGGTTGAGGTCCGGCAGGGAACACTGGGCGTGGATGGTCGTGGTTGAGGTCCGACAGCGAACACTGTGGATCGCGAGTCGCAGTTGAGCAGGAGGACGAGGAGGACAACGAGAGGAGGAGGAGGAGAGGAGGACGAGGCAGGAGGAGGCGGAGGAGGAGGAGGAGAAGGAGGAGGAGGAGGAGAAGGAGGAGAAGGAGGAGGAGGAGGAGGCAACTGACATAAAATCTAACAACCCTCACCTGGCAGGTGGGGAAAAACGCCAAATTTAAAACATCAAAATTTACGTGGAAAAAAAACCGAGAAATTCACAACATCACTTACAACATCGAGGACAACATTGGACGTGTGCCAAAACATTGATAGAGGCAGGTGCCCGAACCAAGGACTAAGTGTGGAACATCGGTGGTGCTTTTAATCCGCAAAGGTAGGGAAGTCATTGGGGACCCATTCCAAACCGGAGGTACAGAACTTAAATGTTTGAAACCACCAACTGGCCAGACACTTCAAAGCCACCAAAAAGGCTGCACAAAAAAAACAACATCTTCGCGTTGAACATTGCCTCTTTCGTCAATCCCTCAAAACTCATCGGGAACCCCCAAAACTGGGTCCGGAAATCTCTGGACATGTGGTTTTCCCTGTTCACAACTGCAATTTTTCGTTTCCCGTCGCCAGGTCAGCCGAGATCAGCCGAGCATCCCCAAGCAGAGATACATCCAACAGCAAAAGCTGCCGGAGATTCGCAGAAACTGAGAATCCAGAATTTCATCAAGCCCGATGATGACCACGATCAGCACCACGGTGAACATTTCTATTCCTGGCTTTCCAGGCGCCGAATCAATCCCAGTAAACCAAGCGTCATTGGCGAAACACCCATTTCGCATCCTCCTCTTTCGGGTCAGAAGTTTTTTGGCATACACGGTGCCAGTTTTGGTATCAAACCCTTTACCGTCTGATAAACTAATATAGCTATTGAACATGGCCATAGAATCATAGAAATAGTGAGTTTTCCCATTAAACATGGTGATTTTCCATAGTTATGTAAACGTTTACCAGAGTGTAAACGTCTGCTCATGGCAATGACCCAAAGATCCAAAATAAGGGGGCTCCGGAGGCCTCCATTGCTGAGACTTGAAGGCCATATGATGATTGTTGACACGACCACTTAGTAAAACTGCTACATATTACATACAACAAAACATGATAGATACGTATCATACCTATGATAGGTTTAACAATGTTTAACATGTTTAACGCGAGAAATGCAAACCATTTGCACTTTTGTGCGTCTACTGGTACTGGAAATCGAACCCGCTGAAACTACTTTTCCCAGCAAAACAAAGGGAATCCACATTTACACATTCTTGGACCTTTCAGGTATTTAGGTAATTACTTCACAAAGTGCCCCCCCTCACATAATAAGAAACATATTCCCATACAAACAAAAATCGGTGCAAGATAAAGCTTGAAAAAACAACAAAAAACATGCGAGACAAAAATAGAAAAAACGACGATAGCACGAGGCCAACCTATCAACACGCCTTTTAAAAAACGATCTTAAAGTCCTTCCGAGAATGGCTGGGAGTTCTCAACTAAGCAACTAGTCGTTGGAAAGTCTATGTAAGCAGCTCCAAATCGCTCCCCCCATTCACCACATGGATAGTTCTATATACTAGTAATGCGTAAGAATCACAAATATATTCCAATATGCTAAACCATCAGCAGCAGCATGATTCATGATCCGAACCCAGTACTTTGAGGACCATCCTTCGATTTTTTCCCTTGAAACCTCCCATGTTCAGGGGAACTCTCCAGCGCCCAGGCTCTCAGTACGAATCTCAAGAGTGGCAGGCGAAAGTCCAGCGGTAGGACCTGCTCCAAGTCCACCAGGGCCTGGGCGGCGCCATCTACATGGGGATGGTTTCTAGTGGAAACTGGGGGTTAATAATGCTTTATGCAACGTTAATACTATAATTGAGGGTTATTCATGGTTAAATCCCATCCAAAATTCATGAAACATATGTTATCATATGTACTGCAATGCGGTAAAAACCCATGTAAACCCACCATTTCCAAGTGTCACGTTTTGATTGCCAGAGGGTAACTGTAAAAATATGTGGTAAGCCCAATTTTCCGAGTATGACCATAGGATGACCATAGGTAGGGTTCCAAGGATCCCCTTCATGGCATTGGGTTTGCCATATCTGCTATGTTCAACTCGCTTTCCAGGTATGAAACTAAGCAACTAACCTCAAGGATGGTTAGAATAGAACTGACCCAGAATATGTGAACCAGTGCATCTTTGCATGACAAGGAAAAAACATATGGAAGAAACACTGTAAGAAAGAATTCACTGCTACTACCATAGTAACACCTCTATTCCTTAATTACAGTACTATCCTCCACAATCCTCCACATCTATTTCCCTGCTCGCCGAGACACGTTGATCAAGAGATGTTCCAACTTCAAGCCCACCCAAAGCAGGCCAGCCAAAGCAGCTGGGACTCCAACGCCATACCTGAGAAGTGAAACGCTTCCAGCGCGTACAGCCTTGAACCATCCCACTGGTTCAAACTCTCTCGCCATATCTCATCTCTGGAGGACAAACACCTACTTAAAATGGCCTCCATTTACCCTCTGGTAAACTAACATAGCTATGGAAAATAACCATCTTTAATAGGTAAATCAACAATTTCTATGGTCATTTTCAATAGCTTTATGTTAAATTACTAGAGAGTATTTCACCAATCATTCCAACAATTCATTGCTTCAAACCGCCGCGACCACCGGGACCGAAGGAAGGCCCGGCCCTATCTGGGCCTGTCGAAGCCCTGGAAGTGCAACAAGTGCTTGGCAGCTAAAGTCATCTCCCCGGTCCAAGTCCTGAAGCCACAAGCCATCCCAGGGGCCCCATGGGGCCCCTGGGGCCCCATCATTGGGTCGTTTCAACTCCCATCCCAAACCTTTCGATCCTTGGAGATCATTGAAATTCTAGGGCTATAAGTTATAACATGTCGTAACCATAAGAACATTGGGACATGTAACATATTTGGACCCACTAACCAGTTATCCTTTTATGTGTATTATCTCAAGTGCCATAGTTACATAGTTCTTTATTCATCATTCCATTTTTATGCATGGGAAATCGAACACATGTGAGATGACAAACCAACAGTGCTGATCTTTCCACGTGAAACCCACATTCTCGTGGGCACCGAACCCCGCAGATTCATGCTTACGGGTGTAATCCCATTTGATCCAAATTTTCAATCATTTTCAGATACTGGTTGGTGGTTGGGAAGGATTATCCCATATATTATGGAAAATAAAAAATGTTTGAAACCACCAGCCAGACATATCTTAACTTTGTCTTTCCTCCCCAAAAGAACCGTCAGAAAATCACGTGATCACACGCTGAATACTTGGATTTGCTTAAAGAAAAACCCAAAAAACCAAGGTATTCCCTGTAGATTAAGTAGTGGATTTCCCATTGGGAAAATAACAACATCGTCAGCAAATCCACAGGATCTGACTTTTCTGTTGGAGCTTGCTGTTGGGATGATCCCTTCGTGAACTGGCACACAGACGCGCCAAGGATCGCAGCCATCAGAACGGTCAAGTCTCGCTGACACTCCTCCGAGAAAGCGAAAAACAAGGGGTAGATTTATGGCAAGCGACTTCCACCACGATTCTTTGAAGGGATTGATGTCAACATGTCAGCCCCAATGAAGGACACCGAGATGATGTATCAAAGATGGGTAGGCGCCTTTTCCAGCGGCTTTTCCCAGGTTTTTTGTTTCCCAGTCGTCCCGTCTCCGTATGGTAGCGCAGGATCAAGGCCACGGCCGGTGGGACAGTGACCTGCATGAGGGTCACCGTGATGGCCATGTTGAGGTGATCGTAGGGCGTGAGCTGCGAAGGGCTGTGGTTGGCCTCCAGGCTGTTGCGAAACGCTGCCATTTTGGGCGGAAAAGTCATAGAACAACGAGAGATTTTCGAGGAATTTCTGGAAAAAACATGTCAAAGCATGTTCTCTTCTGATTTTTCCTTCAACCTATATACTCTGTGTATATATAATTAATTGACTATAATATACTACAATTACATAATATACACAGGATTACACAGGTTTCTTCTTTGTGAACAAGAAACTGGGGAACCTTTTCCTAACGTGATAGTGTAAGGGTGTCTTGGGTGGAGATCTTGACAGAACATCTCGGTCATTTAGACCTGATCGTACCATATACAGTCATATGCAGTAAAACAGATAGAGATACATGGCTTCCCCATTTGAAATGAGGGTTTCCCGCGGTTTCTTGGTTTCAGTGCCAGGGAATACCGGTACAGCACATCGCTCAGGAGAGGGGAATTCATACATTAACTATTTATAGTTATTATAATCATCATATCCGATGATGATTTTGAAGAGCTTTGTCCGCAGAACCTTGGGGGTTTTCGCCAAAAAGACTCCAACAACCAGGGGATTTCCACCAACAACACATTTCAACCAGGTCTGGGACATCTGGCCGATGGTCCTCAGGACTAAGAAACATCCTTGGTGACATCCAGGTGAGGCAGTCTATCTCGAGAACCAACCAACAAAATCCAACAAATATGTGATAACATACGACCAAAACCAGCTCCAGGGGTGGATCTGTGCGGTGGAAGCTGGCTAACCTACTAATCGCTGTGCTCATAACTGTTCCCCGTCTTTTTTTTCAAAGACAAACCGCTCTCAATTCACGACCAGCAAATATGCATAGAATCAAACTTGAAGGTTTACATTACCCATCATTACCCGCAACTCACAGTCGTCCACGTGGTTGGAGAGACCAAGTTGATGAAGGATGGGCTGATCACCGTTGAAATTTGGGCCAGGGGAAGCCAGCCTGGAGAAGATCGCTGGGAAACGGGACCAAGCAAATCCTCAGAGGTGAGATGAACATGTATGGACCATCGTTCAGGACTTCTCTATATTTGGAGTTGAGATACCCTCTGGTAAACATACAAAAAGCTATTGAAAATGGCCATAGAAATAGTGAGTTTTCCCATTAATAGCATGGTGATTTTCCATAGTTATGTTAGTTTACCAGAGGGTAACACTGCTGGACTTGGTATTTTGAGAAATTATTGGTGGGTTCTTCTACGCTTGACGTCGGCATGTGTAGGCCTTGAGTGAATTTGAAGAGACGTCCCTGAAACATGGCACTATGGCGCCCCTGAAACATCCTCAAACCAGTGGGTCTGTCCAAAAACAGGGCATCCCCAAATCCCAATGCGGCTATCAATGCTTATCAATGTTCATCACTTTACCCTTAACTATCCTTAACTAAATCATATGTCTGGCTGTCTGGACATTTTTCCCACAAACCCAGGCCATGCGGGCCCAGAAATTCCTATGGTTTGATGGAAGAAATCTGGAACCTTCGATCCAATTTTTGTTGGGCTTTCGGCCCCTGAATGACCTCCTTTGTTTTTTGTTCAGTCCAAATTTTCAATCATATTAGGATAACATATTCATAAGATTTCACAAATGTATTTTAACAAACACTTCCACGCCCAATGTTCAATCCACATGTTTGTATTTCATATTTCGAAAACATCCCGGTTCATCGACCCAAAGCGTTCTTGCCATTGCCTCCCACGCCCAAGGGTCGTCAAAACCAGGAAGGCAATGCTAACGCTGACTACAAGGAAAGAAAATATCCATCCTGAGCGGGGCCGCTGCTTGGTGGGCGTTTTAGCCCATCGAAAATATCAAGAGTCATCCTTAGTGGCAAGTGGAAAACACATCATATCAGCAAAATCCTTCATTTTTCTGGTAAAATCATGTTAAATCCCATTCAGTGACATTAAACCCCATTAATCCTTCTTAATCCTTAGTTAAACCCTATGAACTCCCATTAATTCCTATGAACTCCCATTAAATCCTATGAAATCCCATTAGATCCTATGAAATAGAACTATATAATTCCCATTAAATCCCATTAGATCCCCACCATTCAATCCCGATTTCACCCATGAACTTGTTGGATCAATATCATTCATCGACCCCAAATTGCCATCAACATATTCATCTCAACCGAATTTTTACGTGCTTTCACAACATTTAAGTTATGTTGAAATGAGGATCCTTGCCAGATTTGCATGTTTTTAGCCAGTTTTAGCTTGGATCGTTGAGGATCTCTCAGGTTTAAAAGACAACCAGATGTGCTCCCATTGGGCTATGGCTCAAAATTCTGTCCAATTAAGATGGTCGACCATTTTTCAGACCTAGACTATCCTAGACATTCACATCATCTAACATCTGTGGATATCTGTGTCCCATGGTTTTCTGATTTTTCTGGTTGGTGGTTGAGCCACCCCTCTGAAAAAAACATTAGTCAGTTGGGATGATTATTCCCAATATATGGAAACAAAATGTTCCAAACCACCAACCAGTGTTTGTTGGTTTATAAACCGCTATAATCCCCATTAACTATAGTTATATCTACCATAAACCATCATTAACTTCACCCATGGTTTTTCTATGTCGCCCCCCTTCGTCGCAAGTGGCGCCAGTGGTTCTGTAAGGAGATCCCCCGACGGAAGGTGGCCATGCGCCGCGGCGCCTTCACCTCCAAACTCAACCTCGGAGGCGTCACGGGGACGCCAAAAGGAAGACATGGCAAACATGGGGTGAAAACATGGGGAAAACGGGAAAACCCATGGAAAACCCATGGGGAACATTGGGGTATATGTCACTTGATTCGGCGATTTTGTTTCTTTTGCCGTAGAAACTTTAGGATAAAGTCGAGAAATCATCTGTAACTTGAAGACTTGGAGGGATGTTTCGAGAGCTTTCGGTACAACCAGTGGGAATGAATGGGATTCATGCCCGTTTGGGAGAAATCGGCGGGATGATAAAAGCTACAGTTTACCAACATTTTCCTATCGATTGCTGATTGAATGAATTGGATCAGGATCCTTGAAGAAAAACGCGAAAAATGCCAACGATTCCTGCAAATAGGCATCACAAGCCACTTGTCACACCATGCCGCAATGCCACAGCATGTAATGTCATAAACAAATGTAAACAATTGTAAACATTATGTGACGCGAGGGTTGTGACATGACAGAGGCCGACGGGAAGCACTGGAACGAGGAGAGAGACCAACCAGACGAGGAAACGATGAACCAAGAGAATGACCATTAAAACCAAAAATCCTGTACCAAAAGAATGCTAATGAAAATAGAAAAGAAAAACAAAATAAAGACGAATAACCCATCCAAAATATCTTGAATGTCATGATCTCCAATATATAAAATGGTGGTGAACCTGGAAAAAGACAATTATAATTCTACAAAATCCATAAAGGCCCCGTATTTTCAAAGCATCTGGGATGGACGGTTATCTCTTTGGCACAGGGTTGAGGAAAAAGAGATACAAATAATAAAGACATGAAAGGGAAAGACAAATATTCTATCGATGAAGAACCTTGCACCCCGTTGATGCTGCCTTGCCGCGTGTTGCAGCGTTACTTAATTGATATCATTGCTGCACATTGTGAGTGGATCATTTAACTCGCCCCAAAAGATAGTAACAGAGGGCCTTCAGAGGGCTCCGCCATCCCAAGGGGCTCATTGGTGCGATTGGTGCGCACGGTGCGGTGTGAACCCTGAGGAGTCACCTCATCAGTCATCGCTCACCTGGCCGTGGTGCCGTGGAATGTAACTAGGGGAGCCACAACCCGAAATGGTGATAATCTGATACTTCCATGGTGTACACACCAATTAAGCATTCGTTTGGGGTTTATTCGTCCAAGGGTTGACATTAGTTATTCTCATGGTGTTGTTTTATTTTTTTGGGGGGGAATGGGAAGAAATATGATGATAGTTACATACTGTCCGGTAATTTGACATAGCTTTTGAACATAGCCATTGATTAACCTTGTAAAAACATGTGACTTTCATGGATTTTCCATAGCAAACTGTTAAATTACCGGAGGGTAACCAATGATAGACTGGTGCTAGAAACCGGTGCTTCGGAGCAAAGCGGGGGCTCTTTCCAAAAACATGATGCCCTCAACAGCATTGAGCCAATCATTTCAACCCAGCCATTGAGCCAATCTTCCCTGGGATCAAAGCGGATAAACATCTGAAACGACACCCAAACAGCAAAGGGAAAAAATCGCATCAGTCCCATTCAGTCCCTTCCAAGTCCACGTAATACTAGTGGTTTATTACTGCAACCAAGGTTCTGATCAAAAACAGCGCAGCATCCCCCCCGGAAGACTGTCATGCAGTTGAAACACGGCTCTATTCATCTGAACAAAAAACAACGCTGCGAGGAAAGCACGGTCCACCGCGATCCCCTGACCAACGGACAACTAGTGGACATGGAAATCAGTGGGGTTTGATTTCCACTCTTCACAGAGATCCAAATCTTCGACGAAAGGAATGTGCCCCAAAGAGTAGAAACGTCATTTACCGTTATAGGATTTTCTTTCTTACCTTTCGATCTTTTCGGGGGTTGCTAAAAAAAGAATCCCCAAATGTTGCATTGAAATTCACCTCCAACCGGACCTTCAAATCAAGCATTTCCTTGCCGACCTACAGGTACTAATTCCCAGAAATCTAACACAGCTATGGACATTGGCCATTTTAAGATTATTTACCTACCAAAAAAATGTGATTTTCCATAACAAACTGTTAAATTGCCAGAGGGTACAGGCACCAGCAGTTTGACACTCTGCTGACCTTCTGGATGTTTCATGTTTGCCAGGCTGGTACTTTTACGGTCAGGTCACTAGAGCCATTATATATTTTGGAAAGCCTTTGGGAAAAAATTGGATCGATGATTCCGTACGGTCAACGCCAAATAACCCCAAAATTCGATTGACAAATTGACACCAATTTGATCCCACAATATCCCAAAATCGGATTGATGAACGATCCCAACACTCTGGGGACTCTGGGGATGTTCCACCCCATCCCAGAGCATGGTGCCTCAGGACCAATTGCTTCAGCTTCCCCGGCCTTTTCTGCTCTGAAGGGGTCACGTTTTAGTAGCAAAATGACATAACATGACATTACCATTATTTTGGGGGGTATTCCAGATCCTTAATCAACCAGAGTTTATTGACCGAGGTTTATTAATCGAGGGTTGACAATACAACAGTTTCCCTTTCTGAGTTTGCGTGAAACCTTGCCACCAGAACCTGAAAAAAACACATGCTGGAAAACCTGCCACCCCAAAAGATCATGTGGGAAAGCCAGTGCCATAATTTAAACCTACCATGACTGGGGATGGTGTGTTTATACCACCTCCAAATGAACTGGTGATGACTTGGGCAAGGTCAACTTGGGCATGGTCAACATGGCATTGGATTTACCCCTCGCCGTGACGCCGTGCCTCATTGGGCACATGGAAAGCTTTGCCAAGCGATGGCCAATGGGAGGCTCGAAGCCGCCCTCGCAGGAGCCTCCCATTACGCTAGGCTGGCAAGGGTGGAAACAATTGCGAAACAACACTTGGTGACACAAATGGGTGGTCCTATGAATGACATTTACCACAACTATTGGAGGTAAGAAAAAACTGGTTGCAGGGTATCTAAGCTTACCTTGGACCTGTGGAGCAGCATGGAGCAGTTGCAAGTCTCCTCTATGGGAAGGGCTTTGGATTGGCACCTGATTTTTTTTCAGGGCAAGATGTGCTACTGCCACTTTCGCCATCAAACATGTTTGTTTTTTTTGGCAGATTTCGCATAATTACAGTACTTTGAATGCCACAAATTGTGGAAATTGCAGTTGGGTAGGAAATTGTTTGGAGATTTTTTTTTTTTTAGTTTGGGGATTTTTTTTTGGATTTCCGGTTCTCACCATTTTCCATGCTATTTGCAGCATTTTGGAGCTGGAAACTGCCATTTCCACGGTATGTGCAACGGTTTTGAGTTCGAACCTCTCATTTTCCATTGTATTTTCCACGGTATTTGCAACAGTTTGCAGCATGTTCTGTCCATTTTCCATGCTCTTTGCAGCATTTTTGAGCTGGAATCTGCATTTCCACCGTATGTGCAACATTTTACAGCTACATTCCTCACAGTACTTGCAGGATTTTGGAGCTGAAGGCTGACATTCCAACAGTTGTTTGTTGTTACTGTTACTGGTGTTGGTGTTGGTGTTGTTGTTGTTGGTGTTGTTGTTGTTGTTACCGTTAGTGTTGTTAGTGTTGTTAGTGTTGCTAGTGTTAGTGTTGTTAGTGTTGTTAGTGTTGTTATATATATACATATACAATATATATATATACATATATATATATATACATATATATATATATACATATATATATATACAATATATATATATACAATATATATATATATATACAATATATATATATATATATATATATATACAATATATATATATACAATATATATATATACAATGTATATATATATATTCTAACCAAAGTAGTGTATTGAAATGTGTGCAAGCTTGAATTTAAATAAAAAAAAACGGGAGGGGGGGATTGGGGGGGATTTGGGGGGAGGGCGCAGCGCCTCCCCCCCAAAGCAGATTGGAAACACCTATTTTCACATGCAAGGTGCTAGGTTGAATGTGATACTCAAGGTGTATATACTACACGACATGCACCTTGGAAACATGTGGAATGTAGGTTAAGGCACAACGATGCACAATAGTTTCATTTGATGTTATCATCGAGTTGGTTTAAGATCTATTTATATAAGGTTTGGTTCAGGGTTGGCTTGGGGTTTGAATATCATCCGCATGATAATGCAAACCTTTTAGGTAGATATATATATATATACAGATATATATATATATAGATATAGATATATAGATAAATAGATATATATATTTAAAGATATATAGATATAAAGATATATGTATATATACATATAGAAATATAGATAGATATATACAGATATATAGATATATGGTGGTATATAAATATATATATATAGAGAGAGATATAGATATATAGATATATATATATATAGATATATAGATATATATATAGAGATATAGATATATAGATATATAGATATATAGATAATTATATAGATATATGATAGATATATAGATATATAGATATATAGATACAGCCAGATAGATAGATAGATAGATAATTAGATAGATAGATAGATAGATAGGTAGATAGATATATAGATAGATAGATATATATGTATATAGATATCTAGATATAGATATATATAGAGATATATAGAAATATATAGATATATATAGAGATATATAGAGATATATATAGATATATAGATATATATATATATAGATATATATATAGAGATATATATATAGATATATAGATATATAGATAATTATATAGATATATGATATATATATATAGGTATATAGATATATAGATACAGCCATAGATGTAGATATAGATACAGATATAGATAGACATAGATAGATATAGATACGTAGATATAGATAGATATAGATAGATATAGATGGATATAGATGGATAGAAGATGTTGCTCCACACCTCATGGAAAAGCAAAAAAGCAAAGAAAAGCAAAAAAGCAAAAAAGCAAAGAAAAGCAAGAAAAGCAAAAAAGCAAAGAAAAGCAGAAAAGCGAGAAAAGCAAAAAAGCAAAGAAAAGCAAGGAAAGCAAAAAAGCAAAAAAAAAAAAAGAAAAGAAAAAGCAGAAAAGCAAAAAAGAAAAGCAAAGAAAAGCAAAAAAAACAAAAAAAGGAATAGAAGCAAAGAAGCAGAGAAGCACTGCAGGAGGCAATAGAGTAAGCAGGAAGAAATCCAAAAAAAAATCCCTAAACTAAAAAAAAAAAAATCCCTAAATAAATGGCCCTCCATTGCAGTTCATCCCCATTCCAATCTGCCGAACATAATTAATTAGGGATAATTGCCACCATTATTTACCACCATTTGGACAAAAAACGGCTCATGAAAATGAGCAACAACATTAAAACATCATGAACTACATTACTTCAACATTAAATTATATAGGGATCATACGTCATGACAATCTATGACAGCAATTCAATATCCTTAATGAACAAAAAAATCCCAAGTCGGGTGAAACCATCCGGTTTCCACCACCTTTGAGCCATCGGATGCCATCGCCTCATGAGCGCCAGGAAAGCGTTCTGGGACTTCCAGGAGGGACACACTTCATCCAGCTTTCCCTTCTGAATGTCCTGGACACCATCGACACAACGATCTTGAAACTGGGTTTGCGCGAATGTCCAAGAGAAATGGTGATGTTGGAAAATTTCGAGACGTAAATATACAGCACAGTATACATAAAATAACATGATATAATATGATATATCATTGTAAATACCGATTCTTATTAACTTCCAAGCTGGCTTGCGCACTTTGGAGAGGCGCCCCTTCTCTCTGTCTCTCAGGTGCTTTGTCTTGCATGTGGCAGATTATACTCCCGCAGATTCTCTGTTCTACTCCATCTGTCCCGATTGTCCTGGCGGGGTACAATGCATCTCAAAACAATTCAGAATATGGGTTTGTCTAACAATAAGGTAGCCAAAAAACAGACAACCCCATATGATTTTTCATTTTTCAGAACTTTCAGCTCATTCTGTGCGACCTCCAACATGCATCACCATTCGGCCGCTTTTCAACGTCCAAGTCTCCACGTGGTCATGGTCCATCACTGAAGGTATCCACACATACCTGCGCCCACTCGGAAGCTGATTCAAACTGTTCCTACACATAGGACATAGAACCAATGACTGGGGCGGGCAGTGAAAGTCTAACCGCTCCAACAAAGTGAGGTCGCCCAGGTCGCTGGACCACTGGGCTACCAAACCAACATCTGTTGCTGCGAGCTTTTTCTTTCCTCGGTCACACTTCCCCCTCAACTGCTGACAAAAAGCCACCAAAGTTGCAGCTTGAAAACCGGCCCCTTGTCAAAATTCTTCAAAGTTCCCCATCTGAGGGACCTCTTCGGCAAATGTGGAACTTGATCTCGCTTCCAAAAGAAAGGAACTTTTAAGAACTCTTGGCTCATCTGCGGATGAAACTCCGATCAGCACACTCTTTTTTCACATGAATAAATGTATATACATAAATATATTGTACATATTATACACATACATATACGTATGCATATATATATAATAGTTGGTATCTCATCATAGCACTTTGCCCCCTTCCCCTGGGAGTCCGGACATCCCTTCGTAGGCCTTCTGGGGTATCGCCCTCAGAACCTCCAGTAACTTTGGGCCTCGGAGGTCGTTGGGCTCGTGGGCTCGTTGAGTCAAGATCTAGCGGCGCGATGATGTGGAAAAAAATACATTTTTCTAGTGGGTAAACCATCATTTGGGTAAACCATCAAATTGTTGGGGTGAATTTATAATTTTCTAGTTTGGGTAAACCATCAAATTTACCATTTATAAATGGGCCATGGCTTCCAGTTTGCTATGTTAAATACCCCAGGGGTAATTTGAGGTTAACCAATTTGTTGACTTGTCCGTGGCTGGGTGGCTGGATACTATAATATCATAAAACATATCCTGGTGGGGTGAACCATCAGTAGGGGCATGCCGAGTTTCCATCCACATTTTGAGGCTTATTCCCATGTATAATCATGTATATTAATGTATATAAGCATATAAGGTGTCTAATCACATCTAAACTAAAACTTTAATCCAAATCTTCTAAATTCTTATCTAAATCTAGTCTAATCTCTCTCTCTCTATATATATATGTATATCTATATCTATCATTATATCTCTCTCTCTCTCTCTCTCCCCGTTTCTCTTTTTTATTTTGATAGATGTGATATGATGTAAACTCATCCCCGTGTCATCCGGGTCGTTACGTCCTGGGTTGCAGACCCACATGCTGCATGGGCCAACGCACCACGAAGCCAGAAGAATCGAAGATCTCCCCATAGGGCGGCTCCTAGCGGGATGGGATGACGAGCTGATGACAGCCATTGGGATGATCTTTTTAGGGAACACAGGAAAACCATGGGTTTTTACCACCAACTGGATGATATTTTTGGATATTTTTAGGGAAAACCTACAGGAAACCATGTTTTTTTTCCCCATCAAAGATGGATGTTTCCTGCAAATGTTTCTTGAAACTAATCCAATAATGGTGGCATTCAATGCTTTTGTAGCAACCCCGCAAGTTGAGATGCAAATTAAAGTACAATCCAGCTCTAAAATAATAGTTACTTAAATGTTCCTTTTCTGCATCTTTTTGGTTACAAAATCTGGTTGGGGAGTTCGACCTCAATAAGTTTGGTTCTTGGGGATTGCTGTAACTTCCAGGTATTGCTGTAACCAGGGCAAGGCCATCCCCTACCATCACCCTGAGCGCACGTAGAAGTCATTCAGAAGCACCGGAAGGCAGTCCGCAAAGAGGACCCTGAAATACCTGAAAAGAGCTGGAACTGCAGTCTTGCCATGCTCATCCTCACCATGGCAAGTGTTGATAATTCCTTCCTCCATTCATATTGAACACTCCTGATAAACCAGTTTTTTTTGGGGGTGGGGGGGGATGAAAACACATCTTTGGGACACAAAATTGGGGTGTACCTAATGAGTGAACGGGGGATGGCCATCCTATGATGGCATGGTCAGGAATGGATGTTGAAAGGAATTGCTGGATGGTTAAATACAAATAACTTTCACAAACCATCTGTAATGGCATTACTCAATGGTTATAATTGGTTTACATCCCGGTAGTATTCATGGGCTTAAGTATGAATAACCATTATGAACCATTTATTGACCATTACAGTAGTCGAGCACTCTCTCTCTCTCTCTCTTTCCATCGCCATCTCGGGAGATCAGCAGTCAAACTGAAGGGGAGCTACCCGACTACTAATCATAACCATTCTTATCAACTATTAACCATTACCCTCTGGTGAACTAACATAGCAATTGAAAATTGCCCTTTATAGTGGATTTTCCCATTAAAAATGGTGATTTTCCATTGCTATGTTAGTTCACCAGAGGGTATTAACCATTACTTACTTGCTTGGTCATCTTTTGAACATCTCTTCACCAATTTCACCGTTTGGAATGGCATTACTTAACCATCCCTCAAAATGACATTGTTGGTTTATATTCCCATGTCATTCATGGGATGAACTATGAATATACAGTATATATTAACCATTACTTAACCGTCCATTCACCATTTCTCAGTTCTCAGTTCTCCATACTTATCCCAGAATTCTTCAGTTCAAGTATCCCAGAATGATCCAATTCGTAAGTATCCCATGTTTTTTTCCAGCTTTCCATAGCCAAATCCATGGCTTTCCCATATTTTCCCATCGCCTGGAGGACCACGCGGACTTCCCCCGTGGCACGAAGCAAAACTTCGAGGACAACGCGCCGCGCGCCGCCTGAAGCGAAACCCGGGCGAAGCCCAAGCTGCCACCGTGGGAAATGGTCAGAAAAACCCACTTTAGTTATTTAGTTGATACTGATCTTAAAAAATCTGGGTTTTATTCTACTATAATTACGCTTATATATATTCTACTGTTATATTTCATGTCATGATTAATGTTGCAATTCATGTTATGGGATCATTGGAGTTGTGATCTTTTAAGAGCCGTCGCCTGTGCTGATATTTTTTTACAAAAGATAACTGATATATAATATATATATATAGTATATATCTATATATATAATATATATATATGTATAGATATAATAAATGTATATATATAATATATATAGTGACTTGTTTTTTGCATGATAGTTTACGTATAGGGAACTGACGATCACCAGGACAGTGTCCGATGGTCCGTGTTTTTTTTTCGAGACTTTAATTTCAGCAGTCATCATGAATGTTGACCAGCAAGAATCATGGTTTTTGCATGTTTTTGTCAACAACGAATAGGAGTTTACCAGCAAATACAGCAAATATATGCACATGTATGGATATTTTCTCGTGAAAAAGATGTGGATTTGACCAAAACAAGTGACAGTTTACCAGCAAACTATAGATTCTAACGACAACAAATTGAAGTTTACCCGGATATTTTTGAACTTTAGAATGCTTTAGATACCAATAAGATTCAACAAGAACGTGTTTTTCCCCGCGGGCAAACGTAGGGGTTTCTTAGGATTTCAACACGAATTCCAAAGGGATTCAAGGCTCACATACGCAAATTTCTGGGATATTTGGGGATGGTTATATAGTTATATAATGTTATATAACCCAAAATGGATGAACCTCTGGATTTAGCCTCCTCACTTCCAAAAACCTTGGTGAATCTAATTAAAATTGTATAAAATGGTCTGCACTCAGAATTTCGGCCGTCAAAGTTGGTACAAAAAATTGGATGCCCCTAAGCGGTTTCAACTGAGTGAACCACTGCAAGACGTTCTCTGAGATCTGAATCTGAAAAACGGAGACCCCCCCACCCCCTTCTGGTTTCTCATCATTTTCCCCTTAACAAATGATTTCCACTACGTATCACAGTGGATGTACCAATTTTTGATGCTTATAGGGGGAAGTTGTCCTTAAAATGCAATATGCTCATCTTGGATACGTTTATTTATGTTTATTTCGTGACGTTTCTTCCCCAATTTCGCCGCTTTGCTCAACCATTGGGCCCTTCTTGGGTGATCATGATGGCACGTCGTTCGGAACCACCACATCCACCACTATAACAGAATAAACTGCGAACAATAATGAACAAATATGATATAAATAACAAGTATGATCATGTATGATCAACTAGTACAGTATGTGATAACTATGACTAACTATCCAGACTATTATTATTATTACTATTATGTATCATTATTATTATTATACATACATATATATATATCTACTAAATAATTACTTACCCATGTCTACTTATAAGTTACTTGTTAGTCACTACTCCGCCGACGCAGGATCGGTGCCTCCATGTAGGGCACATCTTGGCGGATGTGTAAATCTGGCCTTAAGACGTCGGATATCCAAACCATGGGTGGTACGTTTGTAGGACGTAGCCTTGGCTCAAACCTTGGTTTTACCCTCTGGAAAACTAACATAACTATGGAAAATCACCATTTTTAATGGGTAAATCAACTATAAATGACAATTTTCAATAGCTATGTTAGTTTACCAGAGGGTAACACTTTTTTTGTTTTTTTTTGACTATTTTTCTTGACATCAATATGAACATGATTTGCAAAGGTGTGTTTCGTTTGGGTATGTTTAGATCCCTTGCGGAAACCAAGTCTTTTGGAATCCACATCACGTCATAGATTTCCAAAGGCGCCAGAATCTGATCTTCGTCAACCACCATGCGAGTTGCATCACATCTGCTGATATCTTGGTCATCTTTTTTTGGCGTTCAACTGAGAGAAAACATGGGAAAACATAAGTCAAGTGGGTATCATCATCATATACAGTAAGAATTTAAGGGATGGAATTTCCGGAACATGATGGAATCAGAAGCAGTATGATCACCGTGTGCATCTCATCAAATCTTGTATCTGAGGCACTCATTGGCCATTCGTAGCAATTCATCCCTTGGAGAACCTCAGCTTGCGGCTGGTGGGAGATGTCGGCCATTTCAGGATTTTCAGATACCAATTTATTGGAGCTACCTAAATGTATAAGGCCTATATATATAAATACTGTAGTTGCATTCATTTTAGGTACCTGACATTCCCTTGCTAATGTTATTACTTGGTTTTCAGCTGTTGCATTTTGGGGATGAAGAGTCATGGGCTCCCCTGCTGGCTGCCAAACCGCCCTGTGCAGAGTGCAAGGGTCGGTTCCACCCGACCTTAGCGGTAGAAAAATGGCTGAAGAATCCACGAACTAGCCATGGCCATGGCTGTAAAAATTAGCTGGAAAATCATGGAACTAAATGAAGATTTTCCGGCACGCCATGTGTGATGATACCAAAGGGTTTCTAAAGAAAACTTGCGTTATCCCACAACAAGTGGGCTATTCACAGCTATTATCGAATTACTAGCTGGGAATTTGGAATCTCTAAATCATCCACAGGAAAATCGATTTCCAAGGAATTCATAGGCATGTCATACCTTACCTCGAAGACAAACATCTGACATAAATCATAATATCAAAATATATCAAACATAAATTATCAATTCATCGCCATGAAATGTCGTCTTTTTGGGCTTCTTCCCCCCAAAAAAAACCAACCATGCTTTCCGGTCCGCGATCGAAAACCCCCGGTGACTTCCACGGAACTCTGCTGCCGCGACGCGAAGTCTGCCAGGTAGGGCCGCGGCGCATCGCGCACGGACAGCGACCAACGCACCTCGGACAGCGAGATCCGTCCGGGGATCAAAATGTCCTGCGCCAAGAGGGACTGGGGCAGTGCGGTTGTGAGGATCGGCCTTTTTGACCCAGTTAGAAGTTGGATATCAGCAATGGAACATCATTTTAACAGGAATTCAACATAGCCTCATAGCAATGGACAATCATTTTTAAGAGGTAAATCATCGAACTGAATGGGCAGTTTTAGAAACAGCTATACTGATACTATGGGAAGGTCTATAGTCCAGGAATCGGGAACTTCTTACCCAGGGGGTGCTACTAACCAGTTGGGCATATCTCTTAATCTACTGGAGAATCATGAAAGAACGATGATCGTGAACCCCTTGACTAAGCGGGAGGCATACCCAAGTAAAGCTAGGAGTGATGGATATTTAACCAGCAAAAATGGAGATGTAAGAAAAAAAATGATGAATTGAAGTGAGGATCCATGGAAGTAACTAGTGATTCAAGGGGGTGTGTCACTGTAGGTGTTCGCATCTCCCAATTGAGGTGTCCTCAGTTGTCCCTCGCGGTCATTTCCGACGGTAGCTTTGAGATAGGTAAGCTATGTACAGGATCCAGCGAAGGTTGACACGGGCAATCCCCGTGCCCCTTTGCTGTGGGTTCCGCTGGCTTCAAGGTCTGAAAAGAATGAGTCAACCATGTCCTGGTTTCCATGTCGTTTGCAGGGGTTAAACCCATCGTTGTTGTGTGTAAAGTCCCTAATTTCTCGAGGTATTAACCCCAAAAACTGCTGGAAGGCTATTTTATGCCATTTTCCTATAGAAAGCTGATAGTTTTAAAGGCATCATACGCAAGGGATTGCAAGGGTTGAACCCCCACCAGAATATTCGAAGCAGAATAAGCCAAGGGTTCTTGATCTGGCTGGCGGTTTCAGCCCCCGAAAAAATATTGGTCAGTTAAACATGGGGTTGTAAATATAACGTGTTGGAAACCACCAGCCAATGCATCATTGGTTATATAATTACTCATGATATCTCATGATATTCTCATTTAGATGCTAATTCCCCATCGGTACCCTCCGACATTCAATTCTGGCTCTCTTCAGAAGCATCCGCTCTGATCGCAGCGGCTTGCAATGTCGTGGCCCACATCGGCTGCGAGGCGGCTGTAGCGGGCACGCAACAGGGAGACCCCAAAGAAACCTGCGAAAACTGGCGGCGCAGAGAAAATCTGGCGGTTCGCATGGGTTGAACTAGCAAAACATGTGATTTTACGAGCCGCACGGTGGTTTTAGAATTTACGGAATCAATGGATTGGTTTCAGGGAAAAATGACGGTTGACTCCAACTGTAGTCCCGTGGTCTTACCATGACAAATAAGGGTGTCCTGTGTCCCAACTTCCAGGCTACCATAGGCTACTTGTACAGGCACATAGGCAGAATATGGCAGAATGGATGCTGGCACTTTCAACCATTGATTTTTTTTTAAAACATTTTTTGAGTGTTTTGGGATTAAGGCTGTCCACTGCGATACAGACTGATGATACTGATGTTTTAACGAACAATCATTGTTATGGACCCACCAAATGCCAATGATGTTTCATTGGATAAGTATATAATTAACATTATATATAACTATAACAACAATAGAAACCATATGTCCGCTACTTTGGTCGGATTTCAATTTTACTTGTTCCATCAGTGCTATGACTTGTCGACAGCTGCAGGATCCCCATCTTCCACGATTCCCTCCGAGTGGCAAAGGAAGACACTCGTCACCATGAGCCAATTCATCCAAAGGCTCGAGCCTGCGATTTTCACAGGCACCAGCAGCACCAGGATTTGGATGGAGGACCTGAAGCTGACGAAATCTGACAGGCTGCCCCCCAAAAAACCTGGCGGGAAATACCGATTGGAGACTCAGAGTTCTTCTAACATCTAACCATCCCATCACATACCCTTTCTGAGCACCAAAAACATCCAACTTGCCATATCATTACATAGGACAGATCGGATTTTTAATAATTATCTGATTTGATATTCTTTTTGAATCTTTTTGTTATTTTCTGTGTTGATGACGAACTTTGAGCCATGCGCGTTGGTTCCGCTCGTTGATCCAAGGCTCATGGTGAGCATCGTGGTGGTCGCCGCCACATCGTCGCGGACGAAGCCATAGACGGTCTCGAGGATCAGCTCGAAGAAGAGGGGCAGCATGCAGTTGATGCCGAAGCCTCCCAGAATCCCTGAGCTTCCTGCAGAATTTGTGGTGGGAAAGGAATGAAAAGGACGCACATCAAGGTCTTCTGCAATGGGTTTCACAGAATTTGAAGGGTGAGGAATTTTTGAGGGTGAGCAGATGTCAAAAATTCAACTTCCTCTAATAATTTCTTTCCGTACTCCAAGGGCCGGAGGTTGAAGCCGAAGAAACGCCCAGTCCTAACGCCAGGGTTCCGAAGCTGGATGGAACGTCGGCGGTCAGAAGAGCAGCAAAGAAGAGGAAACCCGCGAAGGACACACCTGGTCTTGGGGATGCCGGAAAAGAATGGAAAAGAGCGCTAGTAACTCGCTAGTAACTACCATTTGGTTATTTAACATATGGAAAATCACCATTTTTAATAGGTAAACCATCTATAAATGGACCATTTTCCATGGCTATGTTAAATAACCAGAGGGTAACAAGAGTCAAAACTGGTTGAAAAGGCTACTGAACTGCTGACAATACGCCCTGAAACGTACAGCCGTATAGCTAGAATATCCCCAATTCCATCCAACACATACCAAATACATTGCACACCAAATTTCCGAAAAAGAATATATATACATAAAAACACCATGAAATCCTGCCCAACTTTTAGTCCGATCCAAAGCCGCATGTCTGGATTCACCTCCCATTTTAACAACCCTCAGCGTTGCGCCTGCGCACAACAAAATGATGCTCTTCAACGCGCCGAGCAAACGCTTAGTCATCAGCCCAACAGCAATACCTGGGACAATGATGGACGGTGGAGGTGTGTCACTTGAGTGATGACCCCTTCCCTCCCAAATGATGATGGAAACACATTTCTAGCTACACATTTCTAGCTTTTTCTTGGTTCTTGGCAATCTAAATCTCAAAATGGTTTATGAAGTATCAGGAGGTATCGTGAAATGCAGGATATATGATAGCTGATACGACATTCATTCTCCCTTGAATGGGCCACACACACAATGAATAGAACCACGGTCGAGTCTTGGGGTGGGGTACCTAAATTGGTAAGCGACCTAAAATACCCGCCAAAAGGAATAATTAATCAAAAAGGGTAGTTTACTTATCCCCCTTCCAATCCAATATCATGCCACCCGTATGTGCAGCTGATGCGAAGCAATAATGGGAATGTGGTCCCCTTCATTCATAGGCTCCCCCGAACTGCCGTGACCCAAGGTTAAAACCATTCAAAACCCATTATATACCCATCCTTTCAGACAAAACTGGGGTACCAATGCACCCACCATTTTAGACTTTGCTAGCATTGAACTTCATTAAACTATATTAAACTAGCCATTTTTTTATGTAGACTTTTATGTAGACTTTTCGGCATATCAAACCAATTGTATAAACTATACTGTAGTCACTGTAGTCTATCAAGTGCTTGGGAAACTCCAGCAATGTAGCAACGTAGCAACGTAGCTCCCCAGGGAATATGGCAATATGGTTACCCATGGCTCCGAACCGTCAGAAGGTGCCCCATAAGTTGCTGGAGAAAGCAACTAAAATCATGAACTTTCATGAACTTTCATGAACTTTCATGAACTTTGGATATATCTATCATATATCTATCATAAACCCCACCCTACTGTAGTTGTTGGAGTTATAATTCGACTTAGCTCACCATGGGGACCTTGTTAGAAACACACCCACAGCTATCTTGCAAGGCGTCCCAAGTTGCTACCCGCAGCCCCTGACAGCGTCATCCAACATCCCAGGAGGGACACAGCCTTCGGTGACATCCTGGGTTGCCCATGGCACGACTCTCTGAACGGACTACGCCTTGCTAATCAAACATGGCAATGGTGAGTTTTCAGCATCAAAAACGGTGGTGTATAGTGGGGATATACTGGGATATCACGGGTATACATGATCATACATGGCTAGCTGAGAAACCCCCATCGAAAACGGGCGCTGAAATGGGAACATCATCTATAAATGGCTTATATATATATATATATTATATACATATATATATCTATCTTACATATTTTCCATTGCCATGTTTGATTACCAGAGGACTTTTTTTCTTTGGGGAGGAATCGGACCTGCCAAATTTCACAAGGACTCAACCATTGTCCATTCCCAACAGGACAACCACTGGAAAATCCCCTGCCAAAACCTATTTCCAGGAGGAAAACTTCGCAGGAAGATCATCTTCATATCTTCCAAATCTTGCAAAACCAAGCTGTCGAAACTTCTTGAAGTTCCCAGGTCCGTTTTCTGTTTGTGGAATGGGAATCTCTGAGGTCCGCTTTCCATCCTATGATATCTGGTCAAGTCTCTGCACTCCGGCCAGGTTCAGATTCAGCACACTGCCCCAGCTCTGGTAGCAACCAATGGGAAGAGAAAAGCAGAGGTTCAACAGCCAGAAACGGCACGCCTCTGCGACGGAGTTGGGGGATCTGTCTCGGATGGTTTTGGAGGATCAACATGGATCAATTGGCCAAACATGGTGTTGCTCATGTGCCCATCTATCGGTTCTAGCCATCTTTACCCATTTATGTGGACAACAAAGGTAACCCCGCAGCCCTAGATTCTTCCTGCTTGCCAACCATCTCGATACCATGGACAGTCAAGGCTTGGGTCTGATGAATGGAAACACCTTTCATTTTATCACTTTTCCACTTTCATCTTTGCCTGATTCAAAATGTAAAGTGCATTAAAGTGCATATGTGTTTCACTTTTAAGATGGCCAGCGACATTCAAACCTTGGGTGAGCCCTGGAAGTACATTGCAGTCAGTAGCTGCTAATGGGACATAACCACTTCGATGAAATACTGTATGGATTATATATGAGTATTTGGGCTTGCGCAGACAAAACTGGCAGTCAAAGGGGTGAACTCATCAACAACCACTGGATTTGAGTAGCTACGGTAATGGCAATGTTCTTTGACAAAGCGGTTGATTCACATTCACTACTCCCTCTGGTAATTTTCCACATAGCCATGGAAAACCACAATCTTCAGCTAAATCATCGAACGTGCCATGCGCCACCTGAGCACTCCTAGGCAGCAGCCGCTCGTAGCCCCCCGCGTCGCCGTGGCGTTTGATGGCGGCGGACTCCGAGGGCGGCACCAAAGGCTTCGCGGGGAAGTAGATGGCGGCAGCAAGGAAGACCGCCAGCGAAAAACTGGCCTGGACCGGCCCAGTTTGGTGGTGAAAACTCGCACAAACATGTGGAGTTCACATGGATAGGGAGATGTACCGAGGGCGTCAAAATCGTGGTGGTGATGATGATGATGATGATGATGATGATCGGTAATCATATTTACTATACAGTATATGGATCAAAACTATTATGCACTATCTTGGGGCGGAAGAACGTCCACTGCTATTCCGGTGATAACAGAAGGGTACCAGGGTTTTGGCCCCATGACCATGTCTGTACAATAGGATGGAGCTCACCATGACGAAAGATATCCTTTCTTGCGGTTGGAATCCCAAGTGAAGCTGGAAAATATTGGAAAATGGATGAACATAGGGGGATTTATCCAACGATAAGGCCACATTGATAAACTGATCAACAAATTGTGCGAGAATGTGGGGAAATTCACCATGGATAAGAATGGATAAGATGGGGATTTCAACAAAAACGGGATTCAACCTGCAAACATACGGGATCTAAGCAGCAAGAATGATCACACGTGGAGATTTCCGCTTTGGCACAAAATTAAACGTAATGTCACGCGACGCACATTCTGAGTGGGAATATGAAGCCAGAAAAACGGATTCTGATTGCCGGGGAGTTAAGCAAACATACTTGACTGCTAAACTTGGAGAGTGTGCCACCCAACCAGCAGAGTATAATAATCAGTGTACATACATAATCATATAGATATATATATATATGTATATATATATATATTTATGTATTTACATATATATGTATACACGTGTACATATATATATATATATGTATGTCCCTCTGTGCCTTTGAGGTGGCAATCTGACATCACCTAAACTAGGGTATCAGAAATCATGACTCACTCCGTGGCCAGTCTTAGCTTGGATATATATATATATATAATTATATATAATTACCTAGCGCATCAAGAACCCACAAATTTGTAGGTCTTTTTCCAAAAACCCGGTTTTTTCTTCAGTTATGAAAAAAAAACGTTTTTTCTCAGAAAATATGTTTTTTTTTCTTTACTAGGGAAAAAACCTACTTTTTCTCACACTTGGTGTCATGACATCTCATGATTCGTTCCCTTAGACGATTCAGACCCCTTTATTGATACCAGCCTTGGATCTATCCCGCTCAGTGCCCTTCATGTTGATTATACTTCCACCCTGCTGGCTTTGGCTGGCAGTTCTCACAAGAAAGGGACCAATGCTCTTGGAACATGTCGGACAACATTAAGTGTGATCACAATCAATCTGAAGTCGTTGGATGATTTTTTCCCAAGAACCACCCCTAGAAGCATAAATTGAAACATGGCTGTATTTTTTGACACTGGGAAAAAATGATTCTGGATTGCATAAGTCCAACAAACAGTCGAACAAAAGTATCGAAAAAAAACGAAATCATGAAAAATCAATCGAAATTTTCGGTTTTTAATCATTTCGGATGACAATTGTAGGGTCTGTACCCAAAAAATGCCAAAAACCCATATTTAAGCCGTACTAAGCCGTACTAAACCCATATTTAACCCGTACTAAACCCATATTCTGATATATATAGTAAAAAAAAACGTTTTTTTGGAACCCATATTTAAACCATATTTAACCCATTTTAACCCATACCAACCCATACTCAAAATATGTTTTTTTTTGCCTCTGCGAATTGACGGCGCGACGTCGAGTTTTAAGGCTCCGCTTGTGGTTTTGCAAGATCGAACCGGTAATTGCCCGATCCAGACAAAAAGAAAACAATGCAGATTACGGAGCTATTGTCATTTTACTGGGTTCATATCTGAAAAGCTGACTTTTGAAATGCCATGCATATCCATTGCGACTTTTTGACTACCTCCAGTCCCGCTGAAGTTCTGAAGGGAAAATTCGCAGCATAGGAGGCAACTGCAGCTGGTGGAGAATGCGCGCATCGTGTCTGATACCGCTTGCTTCGGTTTCGATCGCGCGTTCTGTCTGACAGATTTCACAAGCTGTCAGTATGAAATTGCTACATGTAATGAGGAGAAATTTGATACGGGTTCACCCGATTTGGACAAATTTGCGCAAATCCAACAAAAACCAAAATATGGGTTCTTTACAAAAACCCGGTTTTTCTCGAAAAAACTAGGTTTTTTTCACTGGACCTACAATTTTTTGGGTCTTTCAAGCTCCTGGTATATATATATATATTCATTTATAGCTTAAATGAACTCTCCACGCAAGGTTGACCCAGAAAATGTATTCTAGAATATGCCTATGCTAGATATTTCTAGGTGGTAAATGGTACTGGGAGAAATGGACAGTAGTAATTATAACTCATTATAACTCGAATCCCTGAAAACTGATCTTAGGTGGCCTGCACAAACACAAACACAAACACACATTTACTTAAAGTAGCAGCAAATCATGCTTATGATGGTCTTGATGTGGTTGCTATCTGAGTGTTACATCATATTTTGGGTTGGAAGAACATCCACAACTACAACATCTCTAGGTGTTTCACCATGGTTTTCACGCGGATCCAGGGCTGCCTCGAACCACAGCAACCGTTGCACCGCCGGCAGTCCGCTGCTGGCCGTGGCCGGATGACCCACCAGGGAGGGCCCCAAGATGAAGCCCAGCGCTTGGCCGATGGGTGGACCCGTCACCGCAATGGCCTTGGGGCTGGATCTGGTGTGGTAGGGATTTAAGGTGCTGAAAAAGGGGGGATCAGCTTGTTATATAGGGATATATAGGGGAGATCAGGTTGTGATATATTATACATTATTATGCAATAGTATCTATCAAGGTTGACAATGTAAAACCCATTCAAGATGTCTGTAAAAATTGACCCCCTCAAGGAAGCTGGAGGGACGAACAAAGATAGAAAGCAATCCCTTCCACCATGATAATTTAAAACCTGTGGAGAAAACTGGCGGAACGGATGATTGGAGCTCTTCGTCTTTTTGGGCTCCCCATTTTTCTGGGGACATCCATTTCCCGAAGACTGTGTCAACATGTCTTATATAATTGTTAACCAAATCTTGCCGTCAAACATTTGGGTGTTCCTTGACTTTGTTTCAAGTGCATGATATAGTTTTGCAATCGAAACTATCAATGGATCGGGTTGAAGAAATCAGCGGTTTCTTGCCACGTTTCCCGTAACTCGAATCCAATAACTGGATACCACTTGTATTGCAGTAAATCAGAGGAAAACACATCAACACCCAATTTATCAATCTTTCACGTTGTTGGGGTCTCAAGAAACCAAGGCAATCAAACATATCAAACAATCATTTTCCAGTCGACAACGCATCCATCGTCAGATCCTCATCCTGCGGAGCAGTGGCCGTCGCCAGGGTCCGCTCACGTGCAGGAAACCAAAGATCCGAGATTAAGGGCCCTGCAATGTTGGCCCAGGCTGCTGTGATACCATTGGCCAACCTGACCATTGCTGGCTACAGGTGACATGAACCAAAATGGCCGCCCTAACAATGGTCCAAGTCCCCGATGTATATTAATGTACCGATGTTAAAAAAATGCAGCCTTTTGACCGGAAATTCCATTTCCAACAGATTGCCTATCATTTTTGACTATGAAAAACCTTGGTTTTTCCAAGATATGTGAATCAGTGCAAGCAAACGTAGGACATGTCCAAATGATCGTTCATCATTTCCCAACAAATCTGAGGATATGTTCTCTTCCACATCCAAATGACGTTTCGGCAGGTTTTTCCAGGATTTTCAATATAGGTTTCCCACAAAAACGACGGATTTTACATAGATCTTCCACCTCAAACAGCTCATTTGTTCCAACCCCCCGGCGCGCATGGACAGCTGCACCAGCACCATAAAGCCCTGGCCGCGCAGCGGGAGGCAGCGCACCAGGCCGCAGAAAGCCAGGGAGGCGGTGCTTAGGAGCATGGTCTGACGAGCACCATAGAGGTCGTATCTTGGTCTGACTGGGATCCCAGGGGCCAGTCCGAAAACTGCTTGGAAAATGATGGAGTGAAAGTCAATGGGAAGGATGACATCCCATATATGAAATGGAAAAATAAAAAATGTTCCAAACCACCAACCAGTAATGGGATCATGGGATTCTTCTGGACATTCTGATCCCTTAGTATGCTTTTCACAAAAACGTTGGGGTCGCTGATATAATGAAAGCCTAGGTGAGCCCAAGGCCCCAAAACCGGAGCCTCAAATAAGTAAAGCAAACTTCTCCGGCATGTACCCTCGTAATAATTGTACATGCAGTATGTATATACAGATGTACTTAAATTTGGCCGATTTGGTTCTGTACCAATTGCAATGATTCTCTAAGTGGTGGTTCAACTGGGAATTGATGGGCCCGCTAGCCTTCAGGAAATCCATTCCGGCAGAAAAACCTTGAACTTTTCAGGAATGGAACTCTTGATATGTGGCAAACCAAATGCAAACGATGAAATAGACAATCCATCACCGCCCAATTCTACCTGCAAAAATGGTTGTACATAACCGTCCCCAATTATGGAGGTTTAATGTTGCCATTATTGGGCCACATTATCTAGTAAACCAGCGACCAGGTAACCAGGCTTCAAAATCAAGCAGGCACCCAGGCACCCAGGCACCAAGGACAAAGGGACAATTTATTGATCGGCACCAAGGCCAACATGAAGCTGACGTTTGCAGCGTTCACGGCCCAAGCAAAATCAGAATCTGCCCAACCATAGGTAAGCTTGACCTGGCGGCCCATGCCATGGGGCACAAGGGGGGTATTTTCAACCAAGATTATAAGACTATCCATTACAAAAAACTCAAACATATGTTTTCACCGAACATATATTATATATTATATATTACATATTACATGTTACAAATTATATATTATGTATTATAGATTATATATTATATATTATGTATAATATATAATATATTATATATTAAATATCAAAAATCAAATAGTATATAGTATATTATATATATAATAGATTATATAATAAATTATATACTATATATCATATTGTATATATATATAAATTATTTTGTACTATATATTATATCTAATAATATATAAATTATTATATATTATATATTATAGAATAAAAATAAACTATACTATATATCATATAGTATATATAAATTATTTTGTACTATATATTATATCCAATATATATATTATTATTTATTATATATTATATATTATACATTATATATTATATATTATATATTTATATTATATATTATATATTATATATGATATATGATATATATATATTATATATTTTATATTATATATTATATATAATATATCATATATTAAATATTATATAGTATATAGTATATAATATATGACATATATATATTACAGAATATATAATATACATTATATACTACATATAGTATATATTATATTAAATACTATATATTATATATTATATATTATATATTATATATTAAGTATTATGTTTTATATATCATATATATATATTATAAAATAATTATATATATATAAATATGTACACACGCAAAACACACACAGACGAACAATAGCAACATCACAAAACTCCAGCTGGATCACCACAGTTTTAGTCTTCCTGCCTTGACATGAGATGATCAAACACATACAACACAAAAAACAGTCTACTGTAGGTAAAACAATGCCATAAACCACCCATTTGGGAATGGTAACCATACCACCTATTTATGGTGATGATTGGGGGATTGTTTATTTTTGTTTTACCTTCATTATTGTACGTATATAGAACCACATCCCCGCACCACAAAATCTCAGAGTTTTTGCAGCCCAGGCTCAGTCTCTGAAATGGGGGAGAAGACGTTCCACAGCAAACTTTGCAAAATGTTCCTCGGATGCTGTGCTTTGTTGATCTGTTTTGGCAAGACAACCAAACATAGGAGTTGACTTTCTTACTATGTTTTTGGATGTGTTTGGTGTATTTTCCATTTCCATCTAGTTTGGGATCATTGCAATTGTAGGTGACACGCAAGCGACGGCTTGGCTTTTCTAGGGTAAATTGCGAAAATGGGATCCGACCAAACCTGCAACCAGACCAACAAAAAAACGGGGTCCGCATCAGACTTGGGGGGTTTCACAAACGAACCGTTCTTTATCGTTCTTCGCCCCACGTGTCTGGATTCATACACCCCAGTCTGAAAATGTTGCCAAACCAAGCGGGTAGGTTCATCAACGTGACCACCAACAGGACCCACCACCTGTGATGAAGCGATGAACAGTGTGACCCTAAGTCTGGGTGCCAAATGGGCCCACAACTGTTGATTGTTGAAAACTATTTGACGTTTTGCTTAAAGCATCCACTGGGGGGGTTCGATCATTTCGAGCCATACCCAAGCTTCAACTTCAATAGCTTCAATTCTTCAAGCGGCCAACATGGTCTAAGAACGTCCAAAGAGTTCATTTGCGAGTTACAAAAACTGTGCCAGACTTGCGGGCATAAACCCCAGCATATCGCAGCGATTTTCATGTGAACACCACCGAAACAGCAGGGGATTCCGTGGGGAAACTCGGCGCAGTTCGCAGGCCTTGCAGGCGATGCAACATGTGCAAGGCAAAGGGGCTCCGCGCTGAGCGCGAGCGCCATGGCGCATGTGGAGCCCTGAGACTATGGTTTTATGGATGTTTATGGTAGATATATCTCTATAAATGGGGCAAATGAATCCATCTGAATCATAAGAATCCACTGACCCGAGCACAAATAAATAAATTGAAATAAGATGAAATAAAACCATTTGGGGATAATTCCCCTTACATTATCTTACATTCCGTTTACTAACCATCCGCTGAGGTATACTTTCAAATTGCAATTCATCCACGTGAGGTCATTGCAATTCATCCAAATCTATACTTTCAATGCTTTGACATCTTGAAAAAATGGTTTGAATGGACCTTTTTAAAATCAAATAACTGCAGAAGATTCTGAACCTTCGGCCATCATCAAGTCTTCAACTGGTGCAAGGGAAAACCTCCAGGAAACCATACATTCCCAGCAAATGCATACATACACACATACACACATACATACATACATACATACATGCATTACATACATTACATACATTACATACATTACATACATTACATACATTACATCCATACATCCATACATCCATACATCCATACATCCATCCATCCATCCATCCATCCATACATACATTACATACATACCACACATACCATACATACCATACATACCATACAAACCATACATACATTACATTACATTACATTACATTACGTGAAATAACAGAACTTAACATTACATTACATTATATACATACATTACATTACATGACATGACATTACGTTACATTACATTACAAAACAAAACATAACATTACATTAGCATTACATTACACTACATTACATTACATTACAATACATTACATAAGATTACATTACATACATTACATTACATTACATTCCACTCCTTTACATTCCATTCCATTCCCTTGCGTTACATTACATTATATTACATACATTCCATTCCATTCCTTTCCATCCCATTGCATTGCGTTACATTACATCCTTCCATCCATACATACATACATGCTGCATTACATACATTACATACATTACATACATACCAATCCATACCAATACATACCATACATAACAAACATACCATCCATACATACATACATGCATACATTACTTTACTTTACTTTACATTATATTACATTAATACATACATACATACATTACATTACCTTTCATTACATGAAATTCATTACATGTCATTACATTACATACATTACATACATACATGCATACATACATACCATACAAACGTACATACATACATTACATTACATGACATTACATGACATGACACTACATTACATTACATGCATTACATACATTACATTGCATTACATTACATTGCGCTACATTACGTCTCGTTACATTACATTGCAAGACATTGCAAGACATTACATTACATTACATTACATTACATACATACTGACAAACTGACAAATTTACAAACTTACATACTTACATACTCACATACTTACATACTTACATGACATGACATGACATGACATGAGATGCCATGACATGACATGACATGACATGACATGACATGACATTCATACATACATGCATACATACATCCATACATACATACATACATGCATACACGCATACACACACATACACGCATACATACATACATGCATACAAACAAACAAACAAACCAATACATACATACCGTACATACCATGCATACCATGCATACCATGCGTACCATACATACCATACATACCATACCATGCATACCATACATTACATTACATTACCTTACATTACCTTACCTTACATTACCTTACATTACATTACATTTCATTACATTACATGACATTACATTGCATTACATGAAATTACATAACATTACATTACATTACATGACATTAACATTACATTACAGTACATGACATAACATTACATTTGATACATACATACATACATTACCTTACCTTACCTTACCTTACATTACGTTACATTAGATTACATTAGATTACATTACATTACATTGCATTACATGCATGCATGCATGCATGCATGCAAGAATGCATGCATACATACATACATACATACACACATACACACATACATACACATCCATCCATCCATCCATACCTACATACATACATACTTACATTACATTACATTACATTACATTTCATTACATTACATTACATTGCGTTACATTACATTACATTACGTTACATACATACATATATGCATACCAATACATACCAATACATCCATACATACCATACATACCATGCACACCATGCATACCATGCGTGCCATACATACCATACATACCATACATACATCACATGCATACATACATCACATGCATACATGCATACATGCATACATGCATACATTCATTTTTATATATATATATAGATATATGATATATAGATCTACACGGGGAAAGTGTACCAATCTCTTGTCAGTATGGTGACGGACAGCGAGGGGAAAGATCTGGGCCACCTCTCTGCTCCCAACCCAAGCAGTGTCGTCCTTCCACGGGGTGAAGGATGGAGTTGTGATGTCGTGGTAAGGATTCCAAAGCTCTGTCTCCTGTCGCCATGGTGACCATCTGGCCGTTTTCTCATCCAAGGATGATAAACTATGATAAACTAATGACCTGTAGGTATGTACCAGCAAAAAATATGTATGATACATGCAGATTTGTCTAAAATTGAGCCATACCAATAATATATAATACCCAAATTGGATTTTCCCGGATGGACACATAATACATATGGAAAAATGTGATGTTTCGAAATCGGGGCCCAACCCATCTTCAAACACACCTGCATCATTTGGGCTTTTGCGCTGCAAACTGCACCGCTAGTTATTTCAATGAGTATTTAATACGTATTTGATTATGTTGGGCAGTAAAAATAGAATTACTAAGACTATGAGAATGTACATAAATACACATAAATTGTAATATATGACAATTACCAATATATTGGGCAAGCTAAATCCCCAAGCTAATCATCAACCAACAGGGGTAGATCGATCGCAGCCACTGTTCATCTGGGGCACAGGTGGGCTTCCAAAAACTGGCGTGGCTGGCATTGGTGGTTGCTACCTCTACAGGCAAAGTAAAATTGCAGATATTCTGAGCAAGTTGGTTCTTTCACTGTATCACCGACATAATTCTGTAATGGATGAATTTGACATATGTACTTTTTATATTCACATTCTGCTGTATAGTAGCAGACATTGCTTTGGTTGCTCTGGCCGCCTTCCTCATTTTTGCAGCCCAGATTCCGTCATCAGGAAGATGGAATCTTCGATATAGCGACGCCACGAGCGGAACGGCCCATCAACTCCTTGGGAGGACGAGGACCCGTTGCGCCCCGAACGGTCTTAGGATGGCCTCCTAAACTCGGCATCCCAACGCAGTGATCACTACACAAGGTGATGGGGTCCCCAAACGATAGCTAAGTTGATTTATGACTTGGTTGGCTAGGGTTCATGGGGAATCTATGAATCTATGAACCTATCTATCTATCTAATCTAATCTAATCTAATCTAATCTATCTATCTATCTATCTAAATAACAAACTAAGTAACGAACTAACTAACAAACTAACTAACTAACTGTTCAGCTATCTAGCTAACGAACTAACGAACTAACTAGCTAACTAACTAACCAACAAACCAACCAACCAGCCAACTAACAAACTAATTAACTAATCTACCTGTCTATCTATCAATTCGTTCTAATGAATTCAAGTCCAGTCTAGTCTATTCTATCCTATTCTATTTCTATTCTATTGTAATTATTCTATTTTTTCTATTCTATCTATCTTGTCTTATCTAATCTAATCTATCAAATCAATCTAGTCAATCTAGTCAATCTAACCGACCTAAGCGACCTAATCGAGCTAATCGAGCTAATCGATCTAATCGATCGATTCGATCTAATCGAGCTAATCGAGCTAATCGATCTAATCGATCAAACCAAGCTAATCGATCTAATCGATCTAATCGGTCCAATCGATCTAATCGATCTATCGATCTACCTATCTACCGATCTACCGATCTACCTATCTACCGATCTACCGATCTACCGATCTACCTATCTACCTATCTACCTATTTACCTATCTATCTATCTACCTATCTAATTATCTAATCTATCATCCTGTCTATACATATATATATATACACACATATATATATAATATACATCTCTCTCTCTTTCTCTCTCTATCGTGGGTATCCAAACCAACAAGCAGTAACATAACTGGGCGGGCCTACCTTGTATCCCACTTCAATCTGTTTCAATCAGCTTGGCCATTCAACCACAGGTTTGGTGCCGAAAATCCAAAGCCTCCTCCCCAGGTGAAGACATGATCTCGTCCCTGTGAACGTTGGAAGTGTGGCAGCTTCTGCAGCAAGCCTCGGGACGAACAAAGCGCCCCCCTGGGATGTGTTCGAAATTTGGATGCTCCTTATCATGAGGCAGTCCAACGATTAGGCCGTGTTTGACATTCTACCACCTCCTAATCAAATGTTAATATGGACATGCAGCATGCATCATGTGTAGATGCTTTACCTGGGAAATCATCCATTTTCAAAATGATCTATGTGAATGAACCGTGGGATAATATTTCATATAATATATCATGGCCAAATGTAGATACCCATCCCTGAACAAGAAAGCTGGTTAGTACCTCCCTATCGAGAACAAGCACATTAATGGCTTTATCTGAAAATAAAGGGCAACCCAAGAGTTGATGGCTAATCATCATTTTCCCTATTAAGCATCATCACGATTGGGGGAGACATATTCCACTTTCAGACACACCCAAACATCACATTGTTGGTTCTATATCCCATCATCTCCCATCATTATCTCATGAAATATTCCCATGCTATCACTATTATGATTTATATTCCCATCTACGAAATAGTGATAGGCTATATAGAACTTACGAATTATTTGCATGCCCATTTGCCATTTGCTAGGGATCACCCTCTAGTAAACGCACATAGATGTGGAAAACGTACCATTTGTAGATCATTTTCCTACGGACATGATGGCTTTTGCACATCTTTTTCGTGTGTTTATCCCAGGGTATCTTGTTGGTAAATCTTTAGCGGCCCTGCGCCCCCAAGCTTTCACCATCAGTTCCAGCTGCTGATGAAGAGACGCTCCGACTCTTCCTAGCACTTGGCTCATCCGAATGGCCGCAGGACTTTTGAGGAAACCGGAGATCAGCAGGATTCCGAAGCAAAAACCTAAAAGCTCACGTAGAAGAATGGTTCCTACAGAACAATGAAAAGCGAACAGGAGATGCTCGATCGAATTAAAAGTCACTCTTGCAGAACACTCTTGCTTGACACTCTTCTCGGACAATCGTGTGGGACACTCTTTTGTGTACTCTTGTGGGGCTCTCTTGTGGAACACTTTTATGGGACACTCTTGTGAGACACGGGTTGTTTAAACATTTTGCTCGACACTCTTGTGGCACACTCTGACAAAACACTCTCTCTGAATACTCTGAAACACTCTCGTAAGACACTCTTGTTGGACACTCTTGAACTCTTGCTTGACAGATCTGGAACACCTCGCAGTACTACTTTGAACTACAAAGCGCCCACACAGTACCTCACAGTACTACTTTATACTGCATATCTAGCACCGAGTCATTCCCAGTACTACTGTGTACTGCAAAGCTTGCACGAGGCACTTCCCAGTATTACTTCGCGCTCCAGACCCCACACTCCATACTTAATTCTCCACACATCACACATCACACATCACACTCCACACTTTCCACTCCACACTCCACACTCCACACTCCACACTCCACACTTCACAAACCACATTCTACACTCCACACTTCACACTCCACACTGCACACTTCACACTCCACGCTCCACACACTCCACACACTCCACACACTCCACCCTCCACACTCTCCACTCTCCACTCCAAACCCCACACCTCACACTCCACACTTCGCACTTCACACGCTCCAAATTCCACACTTCACACTCCACACTCAACGCTACACACTTCCCAAACCACACTCCACACTCTTCACTCCACAAGTCACACTCCACACTCCACACCCCACACAACACTCCACACTTCACGCTCTAGCTCCGCACTCCACACACTCCACACACTTCAGACTTTACACTTCACACTCGACTTCACACTTCACACTCCACACTCCATTTCGCACTTTGCACCCTCCACTCCACACTTCACACTTCACACTTCACACTCCACACTCTCCACTCCACACTTCACACTCCACACTCTGCGCTTCACAATTCACAATTCACAATTCACACCCAACACTCAACACTCAACACTCCACACTGCACACTTCACACTCCAGACTTCACACTTCCCACTCTCCACTCTCCACTCTCCACTCCACACCCCACACTTCACACTTCACACTCCACACTTCACACTATACATTTCACACCTCACACTTCGCTTGAAACCCCACTGCACACCTGGCACTACACACTTCACACTTCACACTCCACTCTTAACACTCCACACTTCACACCTCACACTCCACACTTCACACTCCACAATTCACACTCGACGATCTCCACTCCACACTCTGCACTTCACACTTCACACTTCACACTTGTACTGCAAAGCTTGCACCAAATACCTTCCAGTGCGGCTTAGTACGGCTTTGTACTGCAAAGCTTGCACAAAGTACTTCCCAGTATTACTTTGTACTACAAAGCTTGCACAAGGAACTTCCCAGTATATAGTACTTTGTGCTGCACTGCGTGCACAAAGTACTTCCCAATACTACTTTGTACTACAAAGCTTGCACAATGCACTTCCCAGT
>CAMXCT020006190.1:139511-197011 GCA_947184155.2 Cladocopium goreaui
TCCCACGCCTGCCACGCGAATGCACTTTCACACGTACAACACATCACCTTTTCTCACTTTGCTTATAGACAGCACGCTGTGTAAACATCAGAGCACCGCGAAGCAACTTTCGCTTGAGTGCCACAAATTCCTGCCTGCCACGCGAAATGTGCTTTCACACGTCACAAAACATCACCTTTTCTCAGTGTCCCCAGAGACAGCGCGCGGTGTAAACATTAGAGCACCGTGAAGCAACTTTCGCTTGAGTGCCACAAAGTCCCATGCCTGCCACGCGAAATGTGCTTTCACACGTCACAAAACATCACCTTTTCTCAGTTTCCCCACAGACAGCGGGACGACGTGATTGGAGAAAAAGAACGAAAACGACGAGCAAACAATCCACCACCCCCAGACCCCCAAGAAAGAAAACAAGAACCCTTCGCTACGCATTCGGGAAAATCATTGGAATCAGCATTTCATCTGAATGTCCCAAGTATTGCTTAAATATATAGAATTCCGAAAATCCAAAAAAACAGTTATACTTTGGATATCATCCATTATTCAGAATCAAACTGGACAAATTGTTGAACAAAATCATTGGGAGATGAACAACTTTCGATCTTCGAGAGCTGCACGCCTCCGTGAAGCTTTCGACGTTAAGGTGGCAAGCGGTGTAGTGGGGTACAAAGAAGAAGTCGGCCTCCGAGAAGGACATACCCAATGGTAAACATACAAAAAGCTATGGAAAATTGCCTATTTATAGCTGATTTCTCTATACTTGCCTAAAAAAGTATGTTTATTTTCCATAGGGTAAAGTAACATAGCAACATAGCTATGTTACCAGAGGGTATATCATGGGTCTATTATAACCATTGGGTAGCTATGAAACACTGCAATCAAATAATGGGATTATAATGGGATAAGCCATCTGTCAACTATTTTCATAGGTAAATCAACGATAAAAAAGCCATGGCTTCTATAGCTATATTAGTTTACCAAAGGGTATCATGGGGATTTAATGGGTCTATAATGGGGATAAGGAGATATAATTCTAACCTATTATAACCAACAAACAATGGTGATATTAAGGGGGATTGTACTAACAAAACAATCGGGGACTACGGTATAACACATGTTCATGGGGATATCATGGGGATATAATGTGATATACTACTCATTATAGATGCTGTATAATATGCTGGGATATGTCATTGTCCATATACTGCGTACCATACAAGACACAATAATGATACAATGGGGTACAATTATAACCAACAATAGGATTCAACAGGATGTTTGTCATTGTTTGGGTGTCTAAAATTGGGTGTTATATATATATACTATGTTATCCTCAAATAGCAATGTAAAAATTGGAAGGTCATGATAATCCATGGGAATTGTGTGCGCCCTCCATGCTGACAAATCTTTGATGCCACAGTATGGACTGGAGGTACCCAATCGCCGAACCCACATGTAATCAGCAACCCAGCGAAAAAGCGTTTAAAAGGTAGACATTGGGTGAAATCCATTGAAAATATTGATAAAGCAATGACATACTTTTTTTTTTCCGTGTCTCTGTGTGTGAGGCTCCTAATGCTCCTATAACCAGCAGTGATTGGGATACCACCTTCAACAACCATTGGGTCCGCAAATCCCCGCAAATGAGCACTAGTCCATGTGGCTTCCGAAACAAGACTTAGCGGCCGCCAAGGGTCCAATCAGTGTCTAACCTATAGATTCAGAAATGCCCATGGGACCCATTTTCGGATATCTTTTAAAGTGATGATTCTGCAACAGCCATGCTGTTCCAGCCAGTACTAAAACGACAGGAGGACATCATCATGTGATAAGCCTACCAGCAAACTTTATTTAAACACACGCACGCACACACACTCAACGTTTGACAGTTTAGTTTAGTCCAGTTTATTCAGTTTACTCATTTTTTTTTCGTAAAACATGCTTAACAATTAAAGTTTGCTTTTAGTTTTCCCACCCCAAACAGTATATATGGTGTTGCACTGGTCACCACCGGCAATGTCCTTGGCAGGGTCGTCGGTGCGACAGGGGCAGGCCAGAAAGAACTCGTGTAAGGAGACCTCGAAGCCCCATTGGTTCTCACCTCGGTTTTTGGGCCTTTGGGTACCAGGTAAACTCGGAAAACCAGGGGAGACCCGCTTGGTTTTAATGATCTTTCAAAAGGTTGGATTTTCACATCTTTTCATTGGTAGCAAAAGGATGCAAAAGGATGGTATATGCCAGCAAGCCTTGTGGTTTTAAAAATCCTGCGGGAGTCAACTTCATAATCATTAAAATGGGATTTGAAATCCGCCGGCCTGCCGGCGTGTCTGATTGGAAGGTGTTGTTCTTGTTTCTGTTCTTGGCTTGTACTTGTTCCTTTGTTCTCTTTCTGCGCGTTTTTGCTTCGTCTGAATCAATGTTCTCCCCCCAAGTACTACTGGTACTAGTACTACTGGTACTAGTACTACTAGTACTACTGACTACTGGTACTAGTACTACTGGTACTAGTACTACTTGTACTAGTACTACTTGTACTAGTACTACTTGTACTAGTACTACTGGTATGAGTACTAGTACGAATACTAGTACGAATACTAGTACTCTAGTACTCTAGTACTCTAGTACTCTAGTACTCTAATACTCTACTACTACAACTACAACAACAACAACAACTACTACTTCTACTACGACTACTTCTACTACCACTACTACTACCACTGCCACTCCCACTCCTGCGCCTACTCCGACGCCTACTCCGGCCCCTCTACTCCTCTACTCCTTCCTTCCTTCTTCCCGAAGTGCTACACTGGTAGTGCCGGCAGCTAACGACACTGCCTACAGCATTACCGTCGTCTACAGGTACTCGTCACAGGACGCACACGGTCCTGATCGACCAGTACTGATTTGGTATGCGTTCCAGTGGTTGTTCAAGCACGCACTTGCTACTCAAGCTGCTTCTGATCTACGGCTCTGTCTTCGTCTCTTCTTCTCTCAGGCTTCCACATAGCGTGCACGTCAACCTCCCTTGGGGCAATCTCTCTCCCATGTCTCCTTCCATGCAGCGGTCTGCTGTCAAGCCAGAGGCTCATACATAGTACCTGGCGCTACTTTGCTGGGGGCGGTACTAATTTGGTATACGGTCAATAAGTTGTTACAGCAAACCTGCTACACAAGCCGCTTCCGCTTTACGGCTTTGTCTTCGTCTTCCTTCCTTTCTTCTTCTTCTTATTCTTCTTCTTACTCTTCTTCTTCTTCTTCTCCTTCTTTTCTCTTCTGCTCTCTCGCGGGCTTCCGCCTAGAATGCACATCAAACTCCCTTGGGGCCACCTCTCTATGGCCGGCGGGCTTGCCGAAGGCAATTAAATATTGACCAACAGTAATGTAGATGTACATCCCACTTTGTAAAGTTTGCCCTGGCTATAAACGGGCTAAGTAGGGTTGAACCACTCATAACTGGGGGGTATACTCCAGTTTCTAAGCGGGATGTATGCCCCAGTATTTGTTTTGGCAGACCATGCCATGATAGTATATAATGGAACATCATGGTATATAATGGCAAATACAGTAATAGGATATCCAAACCAACGAAATGATTTTGGGGATTGTCCATAAATTAGGCATATTATGCAATACCATCACTTTGGGGCATCATGGGTGTATCATGTATATATATATATATAATTACATATATATATATAAATATATATATATATATAATATAATATAATAATATAATATAATATTAGATATATATAGAGTAGTGGGATCAATGTATATAGTGCGGATATATATATAAATCTCCCCCAAATGTATACTGTGCACACTTTCAAAATCTTTCAAGGCATAGTTATGGGGCCCCAGATCCCAACTTAGGAGCGTTTAAATCCCTTGATATCCCTTGGTTCCACCCATGAAACTAACCAACTCCACCGCCAGAGCATCCCATTTACTTTGTTCAAACCTTTGAAGCTTGGGCATGACAGGCTTCAACCCAACAAAGCGCATGTTGTCAGCTTCTTAGAGTTGAAGAAAAAACTAGAGGACACCTGTACATTTTCTTAAGCCGCCCAGCCCGATGACACCAGGGTACGTTTGATGGTTCACCCAAGTTGGGAAATGAGTTGTAGAATGTTATAACCCAATTGTAAGTAGGGTAAGTAGGGGCAATGTCCGGTTGTAACTGGTGTGACTAGCTTAAGTGTTGGGTTTATACTGAAGGGATTCGGTGCGTGAAGATAAGCTAGGGCTTAGAGTGAACCACCGAGTCCGCTATCCATCTGAGTGCGAACTTTCAAGGCTCCCAACGACAGAAAGCAGCTCCCCTCGCCAGCACGGTCAATTCGGGATACTCCTGCAGGGACCCTCCGGTAGTCAAAACATCTATAGTTGCCCAAGTCAACACCTAGTATATATCTCACATTTCCTACTGAACCCAAGTTGCATGTGGATTTGTAGGGATTCTGCAATTATATATTGGAGGTCCAGGCATTTTGTAACTATATATAATGGTTAGACACACACGCATATATATATATATATATCACATATCTATTTATTTATGAATATACGAACACCAATTTTGTTGCGTGCCGCCTCATAACGACGAGGAAAAACCACTAGGTTCACACTAATTATCAACAACTAGTACAAATCTTCTGTCTTAAATATTTTTGGCAAATGGTCATATAAAAAAATGATTTTTATAATTGCCCTCTGGTTATTTAACATAGCCATGGGAAATGGCCCATAGAAATAGATGGTTTACCTATTAATAGCATGGTGGATCTTTCCATGGCTATGTAACAAATAACCAGATGGTAAGCACAAAAAAATGGTTCAAAATTTCATCATTCCTCGCCCATCCCAACGTGATCCAACGTGGCAAGATCCCAACCCGATCCAAAAAAACGGTGCTCCTCCACGTCATAGACGTAGACCTTCATGGACTCCCGCAGGGCAATGCCGGGCTCGATCTCATCCTGAAATTTAAAAACGTTGGCTGAGAGCTTCGACCACGTTGGAAGCTAATGCATGGAAATTTAACAAACATGTCAACCACGGATTTTCCAAAACCATGGTTCATTAGGGGGTATTCCCCCAAAAGTGAAAATCTGATCCTTGAATGGTCCGTAATTATACAATGTTATACAGCCGTTTGGGGTTTATTAATCCAGGTTGACATTAGTTAGTTCAAAGTCAATTCATTACATTTATCTAATGAAAGTTTATTGGATACCCCCTGCAAAAGCTAATGATGAAGGGAACATCGCAGCTCCAAGCGACTTCTCAGATAGCCTTTCTGTTGTCCAACTGACGAGTCTCTAAGAGGTGTCTGAACGCATTCAACAAAGAATTTCCATCCTCCAGTGGTTTGGACTTCAATGCGTTTTTTTTTAAACCAATGTTTATCTTTCTATCCCTGTGACTCCAATTTATTTAACGAATATGACTAGCCCTAGCTCCAAATAGCTCCAAATCACTTCCTCCTAACCACTGGCCGCCTATGGTTGTCACTCCCAAGCATCGGTGCCCATGAGGCCAAAGGCGTTCCCCACGTAACCTCAGCGCACCAAATGAGCGACAGTGGAGTGCATTGGTTTAAGGGAAAAGACATGACCATTAAAGGACAATTCCTACAGAAGTCTTGGCTCCCAAGTGCAGAAGTTTCCGGCAGATTTTTACTTTAATCTTTAGTAAACTTTAGTAACCAATACTGAACACGGGGATTCTACAGAAGTGACCATTCTCGTGGTCTCCACTAGTGGATCTAGTGGGCGGAGACTACATCTAAGGCATATCCATATATACTCCATCTTGTACGTATCATTGTGCACATGTGACATGTATCCAGAAATAGATTGTGCTTGGCCGCCACTGGTTTTTGCTGCAAAACACCAAAACTCCCAAATAAACTGTGGCATGAAACATCACAGCATCTTTCAGAGGTATTCTGAGCTCATGTGCCAAATCGAAGACCCCCGGGAAATTCCAGAGGTTCTCTCAAATCTGAACAAAACACCTTTTTGTTGGATGCTTTCCCTCGGTGTTCGGTCGCTACAATTGATAGCAACCAAAAGGGATGTAGAGAGACATGTGCAAAATCCTACTGCGGCGGTTGCTGAGAGAAATTTGAACTAAGTTAATCCAAATTCCTAGAAACCCTGAATGAAGGTAACCTTTCATCTTTTCCATCAATTTTTTGGTCACCAAATAGTTACATCATGTCAAGTCCCTGTTGATGGTTGTATATGGTTATGTTCTGATGATGTCCTTTTAAACCCCCTTAATCAAATCATATCAAACCTATGAAATGCTCCCAATTGAACCAATAAACATATATAAAAAATAAATTTGTCATATTTTTCATCTTTCAGAAGTTCCTCGAAAAAAGGCCATCTCCGGCCGAAGCGCTCTCGCCTGCCCGGTTTTTCCAGGAGCTGGTGGTCCTGGTCAGGAGCACGTGCGTCCGACGGGTTTCAACCCCTCTGAAAAATATGAGTTCGTCAGTTGGGATGATGATTCCCATATATTATGGAAAAACATGTTCCAAACCACCAGCCAGTATATATAATGTTTATTTTTTATTTTAGTCGGATCTTAGATACTTTTATGTCTTGGGGCTGACTATATACTAATAGAAAACAATGCCTCCCTTGGTTGTCTCCCATGGCGATCCCTTCATGGAGACATTTCAGACATGTCATAGGCTACACGATGATTGCTCCCATGTTAAGCCATGTTAAACACCCCGCTCCCATGCGAAACCAGCATTTTTGATGGTGAAGCTCCATTTCTCATGGCTTAGCGGCTAACCCCCATGTGAAACCCATGTTAAATTACCATTTTCCCATGTTAAACCACCATTTTCCATGGCCAAAGCTCCAGTTCATGTCAGGGGAATCCCATTCTGAACGGCCTGTTGGCAGACTGTCGGGCCAAGGTCCACCGCATTGCATCAAGGTCTCCCACCTCAGAGGGGTGTAATGTTTGACTCTTTTGGTCAATTGATTTTTATGGCATATCTGTTTTTTTCTCAAAGAATCTGAATATTTTTATTAACATACACTTTTTGTTTGGGGTTGCTGTGATATCTCTCTCGGGGTTAGCCATCAAACGTGGGGGGTTTCACATAGTTTTATTTATCATGAAACGGGGATATATGGACGACATAGATCCAATACAGTACCGCACCTGAGCCACCGAAATGCATAGGATTTTACTTTTTTCCCTGTTCTTTTGTTCAAGCTTCGATCTGATGGGATTGAATTTATGGATGTTTGGTCGGAGTAAATATCAGGTGCAATGAAAGCAATAAGAGGTACCATTCTTCGATGGCCGTCTTTCGAAAGGTGCCATGGACCCCCAAACAGCACTAACCTGCTGCTTTACTTGGATTCTCCATTCTGGTGGATTTCCCATTGGGTCAATGCCAAAAAACACCGACTAGACAAACCCAATGTTTTGGAGAAGGCAATGCTCTTGCACACAATTCAATATTTTTGGTATATTCCTGTTCCACGGTCTAGCAACTGCTGAGGGTAGAAATCACTGGGGTCACTACTCCCCGTAGCAAGTGCGGCAGGGTATGGGCCAAAATGTGGTACCCAAATCAGATGCTTTACCACGTGCATGTCAGTCAAATTCAACCAATACCACGCCCAGTGTGGCAACGTGGCAATGGAAAATCCATTGAAACATCCAAAAAAATTAGGGAATTTTCTGGGATTTGTCCAGCTAGCCATGGAACACCGGAGGGTCCGCCCGTCACAGCCTGGCAAATTTCCGAGTCTCCCAGCCGTGATTGGCCACCTCTGGCCACTGGAAGTGATTTGATCGAACTTCTCAGGGTGCATGCTGGACCTGCAGTGATCCGCTTAGCCATGGAGTTCTGAAGGCTTAGCCATGGTTAGCCGTTTCAAAAAATGGTGAACTTTTCTCCTAAGTTAATAGCTCTCTCCCAAGTTATAGAAACTTGAACTGGAACAATGAGATTATATCTTAAACCACAATATGCAATGGGGTGCCAAATGGTTCCAGAGCTTCAAACAACTCGAAGGTCAACCCAGGATTTTCTAACCCCTAGTTCGCTCCTATGGAATGTTTTTTTTTTTGCGAGGGCAAAAGACGAGAAAGGGCAAAGTCAAGTGAACTTATCGTAAGCACATGGCCTAGCTCCCACCAAATTTACATCTAATAATATCAGGGTTCAGATAAGGGGGGAGGAGTTGTGCAGAGGATTTTGAGGCACAAGACACAAAGCATAGGGTGCGCAACTACAAAATTCGATGCATGGTACCTTTTTTGCAGCTACAAAATACAGAACACAACTTAATTTGACTCGGAAAATAATTCAAAATATGCACTACATATGCACTACAAAAACCAATGCATCTGAAGTTGAAAAATAGCTGAAAATCGGAAATGCTAACATGAATTTTCCCAATAACATTCTGTAGTTGTACTGTAGCCCAAGTCCTCCCCTTTATGTAGCTGTTATTTGATCCCGGTTCTAATAACGAGATGCTGATGGGATGGTTCTGGGATGTTTTGGAGTCTAGATTCCAACCTTATTATACCCTCTGGTAATTTAACGTAGCTATTGAACATGACCATTTAAATTTATAGTGGATTTTCCCATTAAAAATTGTGATTTTCCATAGTTATGTTAGTTTACCAGAGGGTAACCATTCCATGCCCATCCCATAGAGCCATAGACACATCCACCAGACCCGCTGCCATCCCACTTGGCCCATCGTCCATGCGCGTGACGCGTAGCCACTCAGGGTGCGGGCGAGGTAGACGGCCGACTCCCAGCTTCCGTCGACCTCCAGCGACCACCGCCTTGGCGCCAGCCAGAAGTATGGAAAATCCTGGGAATCCAAAAGTTTCTGCGGAAAGGTTATGTATTACATTATTATTAATTAAAATTATCATATTCTTCTCCCATGTGATGTGAAATGGTGAGTTTCCAAGCTGAAAATCAGTTCTCTCATGTTCTCTCCATTGTGCGACACGAGAATACTGGCCGTCTTCTTGAGAACCCTACGCCAACATGTAGATGGACGTGATGACGCCGGGCAGACAGTGCTTCGCTTCTTCGTCCATGATTTTGGTCCTGGGAATCGGAACGATCGGAACGGCGAAATGGTCGGAATAGTCATAGAGTCATAGCCACATGAGCAACAAAATACAACAAACATCGGGGATTTAACAGAAATTGGGAAACGTAAGGCGAACTGTTGGCTTATAAGGAGATAATGTGGTGGGCAGTATTCAGAACTTGCGAAGTGTTCAAAACCCTCTAGCATTTCCCATGGGATTCTGATCATACCCTATAATATAAGGATACTACAACCACATAGGGGTTTGGCAGCCACTGCTCAAATGGCAACTTACAAAGAATGGGCATCAAAGCTGGAAAACGTCATGAATAATCGATATGTTTTTCAAGAGAACTTGGACGTGCATTCCATGTGGACAAAATTTACACGCTGCCGACCCGAAGAGATCTGCGCAGTCATGGGGTATTTGTTGTTGGTAGAAAAATCCGACAGAAAGGACTGACCAAATTTCGGGGTTTTCAATCAGCTGACACAACTGTTGTCCCCTCCATTTATGGAGAGTTTTTCGTAAATCAGCTGACACTTCCCAGCTCTCATCAGCTGAGTCACTTCATCATGTCACGTGCATTCATCCAGTCCTTGCCCGCTGCCAGTTCGGAATATGTCTGAAAAAAAGGTCAATACGCTCCAAACTGGCTATTTTTTTAAAGGTTCATCAATATTAATGGATTTAGGGGAACAGTATATCCAAATTTCGAACAAAAACCCACATAGCAAATTTTCACCCACTCAACCTGATTTAAAGGATGCATTGGGCATGGCTTCCAACAACTTGCCAACCACTTGTCACGTGCTTGGATCGTGTAAACATTGCCTCATCATCCGACATGGAAACAAACACCATCCGTTCTCAAAACCACATATTGTGGCTGAAACATATCAGGCCGCCCTGCAAAGGCTAAAGCAGCTGCATCCTGACACCAGCATGGGGAACAGCAGCATTGGGTGGGGGGAGGATTCAAACATATCAGATTATCAGATCAACAAAGACGGGTTTTGTGGGTTTCTTCAGTTACTAACAGCGGGGAATTCGATGGTTTCAGAAAGGTGAATGTCGATGAATGTCGAATCTCAATCGTCTATCATTGGCCGGTATCACCTTGAAGCTGGTTGATAGGATCCCCATGAACAACCACAAGAAATTTATAACATGGAAACCAAACACATGATTTTTTCCAGAATCAAACAGATCTTCCAATTGGGGTCTCTGGGGGAGGGTTCCATGTTAGTCTTCACAGGTGACCAAAACGGCCAGCGGGCCAGCTTGATCCCTGGCACCTGCCAGTCAATGGAGGCCAGCGCCATCAACTCCAACCGATACCTGCGGTCGCTCGCCGCAGGTTTTTGGGGCCGCAATTTGCAACCTGGAAAAGTCCAGCCATTTTTTTGGGATCGTTTCCCTTTTACTAATCATGTAGATCCATGTGCCTTTTGGAGTTAGATATGCTCAAATATGATATGATGGAGCCGTAGTTATCTTATGATCTACTTCCGAAGCTGTTTCACTAATCTCAGGTAAGGCATGAACATGACCACAGTGATCCTACTTCTGAATCCTTGCAGCCCTACCATGCCCTACCACACAGCATCCCCACTATTCCACAAGTACCAATGAACTTTCTGCATGCAACAGAAGTTGCGAAACAAAACCAATTTGATACTTTTATTTTTTGCGCTCTCCAACTCGCAAACAACATCCCAAAAAAGCATATAGATATTTGTCAGGTGAAGTTTGGAAGTCTATACTTCCGTGGCACGGAATTTCGCAAGAAATCTCATAGCAAAGAAGTCTCACAGCAAAGAATTCTCGCACAAAAGCTTCGTTTTCACAGGTTGAGGGTGGAATTGGTTTTCAGTTTTCGAAGGAAATCTCAACTTGCAGTCAAGTTTTTTTGGTCAAGTTTTTTTGGTTCGAAGGAATTCTCACACGAAGATCCGTTTTTTTGGTCAAGTTCAACTTGCAGTTTCTGAGGGAAGTCTCGCACGAAATGCGTCTTTGAGAGATAGGGGATGCACGAAACCGTATGTTTTGCAATACAAAACGTGCCTCTGAAGATGGATGGGTAAGGTCTGCGAACGACGTTGCGGACATTTCTTGCGTTTCCTGCGCATATCCATACATTTTGCTTTCTGGCTTTATAGCAGGTTCCAGGGTATCCGTGCAATCCTTTGTCTTCACGATCCATGTGAATTCCATCCAGAAGCGATGGGAATTACATTGGCCGACAAGCTTCTGTCTTTTCACGTAATTCTATTGGCTTCTGCCACCTGGTGCAAAGTGCATTGGGGCTGCATCACAGTTGCTCTGCGTCGCTGGTGCGCACGTAGTGTAGCTCGCTGCTTGCGAATCGCATTGGGGTGGTTGCGTCACTGTTGCTCTATGCTGCTATTGCGCACGTAGTTCCATAGTCTTTTGCGACTTGCTGCTTGCAAATCGCATTGGAATGCTTGCGTCAAAGTTGCAAGGATAAGTTTTTGATGTTTCTTCTCGTTTTTGGATGTTTTTGGCGCTTTCCATTTTCCTTTTACTTTTGCTTTCAAAAAGGCTTCAAAATCGAACTTTTTCGGCTTTAGCGCCGAGATCCGGTGTTGGAGCAGGTTTTGGGCCAGAAAAGAACTGAGATGATCTGAGAGTGAGCTTACAAGAGCTGAGCTGAGACGAGCTGCGTAGAATGGAGAAGCTGAGAAGAGCTGAAAAGAGAAGAACTCAGATGAGCTGAGGAGATGAGAAAAGCTCAGATGACATGAGAAAAGATGAGAATAATTCGTTGTGATCACTGAGAAGAGCTGAGAAAAGGAGAGAAGACATGAGATGAGATGAAATGAGATGAGGTGAAGAAAGCTGAGAAGACACAACGTGAGATGAGATGAGATGATAGGGGATAAAAATTAGCTGAGTTGAGATTGAGAAGAGCTGAGATGAGCTCAGATGAAATGCGAAAGAATCAGACCTTGAAAAGAGATGTCACCGGACTGAGATGTCAAGAGACTGTTGCTGCAAAGTGCCGAAGGCTTGCGCACACCCTATAGGCACATGTTTTGTCCCGCTCTATAGGCTATAGGCGTTTCATTTTTGAAACTTCCGCCCCCGGCTTGCCGGGGTACTACTTGTAGCCCCAAACGCCATTTTTTGACAATTTCGTTACAGTATAGACAATACTGTCCCAAAACATTGAACATTCTCATGGAGCAAACATCACAAATTAAATACATCAAACGTCCTGAAAAAGAAACTGGGCCAGGAGAAAACACAACCTTAAAGTGATGAACAACATTCAAAACCGATGTTTGACAGATTTTGAAACTAACAGAACATAACAGAACTTAACAGAACTATATGTCGAACATTTTCCAAAACATCGCCCCACCCAGCTGAGTGCCCCAGCTCCGCCCAACCGGCTGCTTCTTCGCAACCGGGATCCTGTGACGGATTGTGGGGGACAGATCCCGGGGCCGCCATGGAGGTCTCGTTCCCGAAAATCAACGAACCGTTTGACTACCGGAGGGCACAATGTGTTTATTCTCATTGTTCACATTTTTGGTTGAAGGAATCCTAAGGGAATTGGTTTTTCGAATTTTCGAGTGTTTTGTTCGAGAATGTCTTCCTTGAGATTATTTCTCACCGTTTACATTTTTTGTTGAAGGAATCCTACCTTTGGCTAGGAGAAAAAAATCGGACATACGGTTTCAATGTTTTACAGTTTTACATATTATATTATTTTTCAGGCCAAAACCAAAGACTTGACAAGATGTTTACAAAAATGTTCTATTCCCAAATCCACTGGCGCCATGTCCAAAGCGTGCTTCAGAATCACCACCGCGGGGCACCAGCAGAGCCGTTGCAGAGTCGGGCTTCTTCGCGAACCTCATTGGATCCACTTGTGACAGGGGATGCCCCATCTAATGAACAGGGTAGATTTAAAATATTTATTTCATGTAATGTGGGCATAGAATGGCATAGAACTGAAAGTTGGATTTCTTACTTTTCTATCTAGCCATCTATATAATTATATAGCCATATAATGCGATATATATATACTGTATATATTAATATATTTGGATTGTTTTAGTGGGATTCTACTTGTCTATCTTTTGTGGGGATGATATAGTTATCATTATTTATCATTGCTCGCCCCGGCTACCGAATATGAAATTCCACCCGGTTTTTTTTGGGGGACTTAATCGTAGAAACATTCTACAAAGGGACAAGCATCAACGTATAAGGATATCACCATATGGGTATGGGTCAAAACCCTGGCACAAAAAAAAGTACCCTAAAAATAGTTGGTTAATGGGTGGTTATTCCCCTAATTTTATCTAAGTATGGTAATAGTAGGTTTTGAATGGCTTTGACCCATCCCCATATCACCATATATTTTCGGGACTGAAGCAATCAAACATGAGGATAACATGAGGATAACTACACCAACAGAACTGCGGACTCAAGCAACAAACGTGGGATACGGATGCAAAGGTATGGAGATATGGAGGTATAAACTTACCAGGGAAGGATGCAGGACAGCCAACAGAAATGGGACCACACCGTCCACATGGCGAAGCTCGGGGCCGCCGCTCTGGGTCATCTGCCAAAGTCAACCTGAGTTTGGGCTAAGCCACCAGTGCTGCAGAGGATAAGATGGATAAGCCAAAAAACCCTCCAACGAAACCTCAGGGAAAAAAAACACGTCTCACCTGCTGCTGCATTTTTGATCATTTTTGCTGGAACAACCTTCTTCCAGTGTCATGAGCAAGTACTTCAGATTTGAATGGATGGCATCTCAAATCCGAGTGTTTGGGTAGCATTCGAAACCACATGTGAGAAGGCCTTGCCGCTGAAAAAACGGAGGCCTTTGGTCTCAATGAAATCTTGCAGCCATTCCACCCATCTCCAATGTGCTCTTTGTTCACCTTCCGCTCTCCTGCGCAGCTTGCTGATGGTGATTTCAGTCAAATAGCACACCCGCTCAAAGAAAAAAAGATGACTCTCCCTTTGAAGTGGTTTTGAAGATTTCATTATGTCTTTCCGAAAACCATCTCACATCATCTTACCCGCATGCTTTCCTGCAGCATCTGGGGACAATTTCTTTTATGGACCACTTCGGCCACTGAGGTCCTTGGTTGAATGAGGCATATGGCATTGCACAATTCCACCCAAACAACTGTGGTGAACAAATCGCCTTCAGACCATTTCAGACCCCTGAGCTCAGCAAAATCCATCAACAATCATCTTCACTAAACATCTCAACATATCTCAACTAATGATTAATTTTCCTAAGATTTTCCATCTACACTCTGGTTATTTAACATAGCGGAAAATGACCCATTTATAGATGATGTATATAGAAATGGTGATCTTCCATGGCTATATTAAATAACCAAAGGGTATTTCCCACAAAACCCGTGTTTTTTTTAAGGCCAAAAACCCTCGAATCGCCTGGATCGAAGGCTGGATGGTTGGAGCTGGGAGCCGCCGGCCCAGCCGAGGCGAAGCCGGCCAAGCTGAGGCCCAAAGGGACCTCAGCCGAGTTGGAACGTTGGAGGCTGACCAGATATGAAAGAAATATATAAATATATGGTTTTTATAGGTTTTTCTGGAAGAAATTAAAATTAACCGGATTATAGTAATTATAGTTGTTAAATGTTGTGACATTATATATATATATATGGTTTTATATAGTTGTTTTGTCATGATGACCTTAAATCTTTTTGATAGTGGTAATTGATATTCAGCATCAATTGCTGGATTTTCATGTGTGATGATTGAACACAATTATCATGGACAGCTTGTTAATTGTGATTGTCATTGATATTAACATATATATATACACATTAACCACATTAACCACCAAACACGAAAGCTATTGATATCCATCCGGAAAACCTCAGCCAAATTGCAGGACAACTGCTGGATCTATGTTTTATCAGATTTATCAGCGACCTGCAGTCTCAAAATTTGTCTCGAACCATCCCAAAATATCACGAGTAAGCTGGGACTATCTGTTTCTCCCTGGAGAAGAAAATATGATCCTTGAAGTCCACAGCCCAATGACCTCAAGGCAATTCCAACCATGTTAGCCATCTGAGCCCTTAGGAGCCCGGCTGGACGCATGTCTCATGTGGCTTCGTATGATCGCCGCCCAAGGCGTTCGTCCACTAGCGGCTTTGGAGCGATATAATGATCAGTTGACTAACGGCTACAAAAGCGGATTTCAAACCATGTGAAACCACGTTTTTTTCAGAGCTCAAGGCTTCAACAAAAAATATGAGCCAGTCTCAGGTCACAGTTCAGAGGTCTCAGGTGGAATGTCTCACCCGTGAAGGCGATCCCAATAGTTGTGGCATCAACATTTACACCAGTTTCCCAGTGGTGGCAAGTGATTTTCCCATCATTTACTGATATGCCCATGATTTGGTTCTTCTACCTACCACATTTTCCGTGATCGAGCTGCATGATTTAATCGGCTCTTCAGCCAGAGCTTTGCTGGCTGCGGCAACAGCGTGGTGAACAAGGATTTTTTCCACCTCCAGTGAAACAAACAAAAAAATTGCTTAGAGATTCACGGGAATCTCGTGGTTTTTCTTATCCAACGCATCTTGGCGTCATGGCCATGGTTCATTGAATGTGGTAAGTCCCATCATAAACTGACACTATCAACCATGTGGGGGTTATCATATTGTAAATAGTCCCAAATCTCAACAGGGGATGATTTATTCTGGAGCCCATCTTAAAATGAACACCCAACCGAAACCGGGTTTGTGAACCATATGCCTATAACACACACAAATGTATGTGTATATATATATATGTGTGTATCACATATGTATATGTATACATACATATATATATATATATATATGTGTGTTATATGTATATGTATATTTATATCTATATCATATACGTATAATTATATATATGCAGACTTGCAATTGGTTGATGATGGTGCACGATGGCGTGGCAGTACGCTCTGACGACCCCAACGCATCTTGGCTAAAGCCGTGACCTAAAAGGACGCGCCATGGAATCCCAGGGAAAAATCCGCGAAAAAATGATGCATTTGATCCTAGTCGTTCATTGTCGTTAATAGATGTTAATAGTGGTTACAATGATGGTTAATAATGGTCAATAATGGTTAATAATGGTTAAAATAATGGTTAATAGTGGTTAATAGATGCTAATAATGGTTAATAGTGGTTAATGTAGGTAAAACAAGGTCATAAACTACCTATGACTGGGAATGGTAACCATATACCACCGTAATATATTTATGGTAACTGGGGGATGGTTTGTGGCACTGTTTTACCCACATTAATGTCCATTGACCCTCCAAAATCAGAGGTAAATTACCATCGATATTTGGAAGCCTGTGGTCTGGGCCAAGCAACCAGACTTCTTCACACACGGAGGTCTGTTTCGCGGGGACACTGGGCCAGGTCAAAGCCGAAAGCTGACTGAAAACTAGGTACCAACATTTTATTTGAACATATTACGGATAATCGATGATAATTGTCTAATGTTGGTAAAGCAATAATAAACCAGCCATATTTTGATGGTTATACCACCCATTTAAGGAAACTAACATTATATATATGTATATATATGTGTGTGTAGGTAGGTAGGTAGGTAGATAGATAGATAGATAGATAGATAGATAGAGAGATAGACAGATAGACAGATAGATAGATAGATTAGATTAGATTAGATTAGATCAGATTAGATTAGATTAGGTTAGATAGTTAGATTAGATTAGATTAGATTAGATTAGATTAGATTAGATTAGATAGATAGATAGATAGATTGATTGATTATATAGATAGATTAGATAGGATAGACAGATTAGATAGATTAGATAGATCAAATAGATTAGATAGATTAGTACATTATATATATATATGATTATAAATGGGTGTTTTTCCAGCTTGCCAGGTTTTTTTGTGAAGACCACTTGGCTCCTGACCAGCCAGCAATCTGCTCGCACCTTTTCGGACAGCTCGCTCCCCCGCAACGCGGCCTGGAGCTGCCAGTACCCCAGGAGAGCAACACAAATGCCCTCAGATTTTTTGCCAAAAAAACATTCGGAAAAAAACACATGAAAACAACAATTAATATCTATTTATATCTATTATATAATGTCTATTAATTATGATGTAATTGGTCGATGTATCTTCCACTACATCATCCAAAGGAAAATAACATCGACATGTTCCCCCTTCAGCAGAAATTCGGCACATCGCTTCAGCCAAAAGACTGGCAAATCTCATCTGCATTTGTCGCCCATTCCATGCACTGGTTCACCATCTTTTGCCCTATCAAAATTGCTTAGGGGGTAAATATGGCTAACATGTTCAATCGATTTCTTGGAGGGATAGGCCAAATAATCAACATATATCACAATATGGCTCAAAAAAATCAGTCAATTTGTTGGAGGGATAATCTATGATAATCTTAGCCGGAAACCATGGTTTTTATGACAACCACTGGGGGTCCGGTTTCACTGAAAAACTGCCCCGGCAGGCGCCTGACTATCTTCGATGGCACCTTCCAGCTGCCCCAAGTCCTACAAGCTGAAGGACTGTCTCCTCTTATCTGCAACCCACCCAATAGACAAATTTCAAGTGTTATCCAATCCCCCAAAAATAGTATATATAAATTAGAGATAAATTCAATTAAATTCATGTAACTTTGACCTTTTCCATCTTTTTTTAAAGGGGGCTACTATAACCATCAAGACTGTGCAAATACACATCCTATCATCCTGAATAGCGGTTCAATTGTCGACGTTGTGCCACTGATGTGTTATACAGCCAATGGACATGGCTCAGGGGCTCCGCTGGGGCACTAGCCGTGCAGTCGCTGAGAATGGCAAATGCCAACCCACCATAGGCAAACATCGCAAAACATGGCCAGAGTTGGTCACTTCCGGGCTTAATTCTTCATCCGATACTAGTAAGATCATCAAGACAATATCTTATATAGTTGGCAAATCTAAATAAAGCGTGACAAACTTCATCGTTGAGTCATGTTAGTTTTCCATCTGATGTTTAGTCATGTTAGGTTTAAGTTCTAATAGAACATGATCTCATTTGGAAATGGTGTTCAAATCACCATCTGGTTATTTAACATAGCTATGTAAGCCATGGCCAATTTATACCTGATAAAAATTGTGATTTAGCTATTTTTAGCATGGTGATTTTCCAGTTCGCAATGCCGCAAATAGCCAAAGGGTAACTCCCCATGATTGATTCCATCAATCCCATGATATTCCACTAATCTCCCATTAATAATGACATCCCATTATGATCCCATTGCCAATCCCAGATGATCCCATTCCCAAAATGGGTATTAATATATTAGTTGAATACCATGGGGTTATTATATATCATGGTAAATCCACACACTTGGATACACCCCGAAGGGAGAGGGTGAAATGAGATTAGATGAAATCATGTAATGTCAAGTTATCATGTTAGCATGTCATGTCTGCATGGGTGGCTTATGGCTTAGCCACCTGGCCATGTCCGAAGGTGGAAGGTCCCAGGTACGTTTGCAGCCCTCATCATTGGCCTCTTCGTTGGCCATCCATCAATGATGAGAGGGATGGCCCCCTGCTGATACCCTTTGAAGGGCTTTCCACACACAGCAAGCCGCTGGGGCACAATTTTTCGAACCAGAAAATGGTCCTTAATCTAGTGTGCTGTTTTTCACGGTGTTGTGTTGTGACATGGAACATAGTGCTCAAATGTCTGTGACGTTGTGTTGCTTGCTCCAACATAAAACCAAGGGAAGTTCACGGCATTCAGCGCAAGTTCCACGGAAAAGGCCGATAACAGCAAACCACTGCATCAGAATTTCCGGCTGTTCAGAAGCAACCAACGACCGACAAACAAGGCTGGTAACGGCATGGTGCTGTTTCCCTCGTTGCTGGGTTGTAACATGGCACATGGTGCCCAAATCGCTGTGTACATGGGTCGTGGGTGTCACCAATGAGGTGTGGTGTTTTGCTTGCTCCAACAAAAACCAAAGGAAGTTTCACGGCGTTCAGTGAAATCTCCACTGAAGAAGGCTGACAAAAGCAAACCACTGCGTCAGAATTTCCGGCTGTTCAACAAGCAACCAACGACCGACAAAAAAGGCTGGTAACGGCATGGTGCTGTTTCCCTCAGTGCTGGGTTGTGACATGGAACGTGGTGCTCAAATCTCTGTGTACATGGGTCGTGGGTGTCACCAATGAGGTGTGGTGTTTTGCTAGCTCCAAACAAAATTCCAAGGAAGTTTCACAGCGTTCAGTTCAATTTCCACTGAAGAAGGCTGACAAAAGCAAACCACTGCATCAAAATTTCCGGCTGTTCAGCAAGCAACCAACGACCGACAAAAAAAAGGCTGGTAACGGCATGGTGCTGTTTATCTCAGTGCTTGGTTTTGACATGACTGCTAGGTGAACATGAATCATGGATGACACGGGGAATTCTGAGGGATGAAAAATCTGTACTTCTGGCGAATTCTGAACATGTAATCTGGCGAATTCTGTGCGAATATTGCTTCTGGCAACATCATGTCTGGTAAATTCTGAGAAATTCTGCTTCTGATGGAGAATTCTGGATGCTTGTGCGAAATCTGGATGCTTGTGCGAATAATCTGGTATCCCCGGTGGACGCACCACCAAGCTTCCCCGGCACTTTATCAGAGATCCGGGCGCATGAGAAGACACACTTGGACACACCCGGAAGGCAGAGGGTGAAATGAGATGAGATGAAATCATGTAATGTCAAGTTATCATGTTAGCATGTCATGTCTGCATGGGTGGTTTATGGCTTAGCCAAGTTGGCCATGTCCGAAGGTGGAAGGTCGCAGGTACGTTTGCAGCTCTCATCATTGGCCTCTTCGTTGGCCATCCACCAATGATGAGAGGGACACAAACACACACACACACACACATATATATATATATATATCCTATATTCCATTCTTGATCCCCATATTTTCTCGTAGAATTCCCCATATCTTCTTCGGAAAAAAACACCGTTGGACAACCCAAGTCGGCCCGTCCAGGCGTGCGCGACTGCGTTTCCACCGTAGGATGGCCTTGGTTCGGCGACTTTTGACGGTGATGTTTAGGACGGCCATGGTGGTATGAAAGGGATATGTATCGAATATATGACACTGTTTTGTGATGATACATTAGGTGGTATATAACATTGATAATATTTTTCATATCTGTGGGATATGTATATGTATATATATAATATATCTACTGCATATATACTTGTATGGACTATGAATTGAATATTTATGGGATACAATGGGATGATATGGTAGCAACTCAACCCTGATGTGAGCTAGTCGTGGCATATCTCACAAATAAATTTCAAACAAGTACATATAAATTGGATGTGTATATATATATATATTTGTGGGATGTTCATGGGATATTTGTGGGATATTTAAAGGATAACAATATATAATGGGATATCAATGGGATATTAGTGAGATATTAGTGATGGTGGTTAATACCCTCTGGGCGATATAGTGGAAATCCCTGCAGTAAATGGAGGCGAAATCATCGCACGACAGCTGCGACATTTTTCAGCAAGCAATTTTTGATTAACAGAGAAGGGATCTAAGGCTACCAGCTCCTAAAACGCTTACTTTGTACAACATTTTTTTTTATATAATTAACATCATATAGAGAATCAATGCCAGGTTAAATTGAATTTCTGAATAGTTTCAAAACAATGAGATCCCGAAGAAATGAAAAAGCTGCAGCCCGTCGTAAGTTGCTTACTCAAGGAAGGATCATCTTTGAGGAAAAAAACGACCATGACCAAGTCCTTGTGGGTGGCTTCAGCGTTCAAAATGCTCAAAACACCGGACTTCGAGTCATGTTTGGGATTTTCTTTGATCATCATTTCATTTTGAGCCTATTGAGCCTATTGAACCATGGTGGTTTCGTGAAACATGTTGGTGGTTTCATGGCCCAAACATGTTTGGGTTGTGGTGGTTCCAATTCCACCTCCGGTCCACCTGGGCCCCAGCATTCTCCGGCTCTTGCCTCAGAAACTCGTCGTAGTCCAACACCTCAGGGCAGTCATGGCGTCGCAAAACAGCTGGAACATGTTGGAAATCATGAAATAGCTGGAAATCAGGTGACATGAATTGATGCTTTCATGATTTTCCTGTTTATATCTTAAGTGAATATCATGAAAATGCTGGAAAAAACTGTTTTGCCTCTATTTGACACATGATTTTCAACCGGGAGCATGTACAGAAGATTCGCTGAAGCGCTAGGCAACGGCTTTGACACCCAGGTCTAGGTATCACCAGTCTGAGCCTGTGAGCTCCATGGTGACCTTTTCCATCTACAATGGCAATGCACATAGAGAATCTGAGAATCACATGGTTAGATCAAGCAAAACTTACTGCTAGGTCGGGTAAATCCGCCATATGGATAGGTTCAGAACGATTCGAGCAAACAAATTTAGGCAAACAAGCAAGCAAACAAGCAAGCAAGCAAGCAAAGGAGCAAAGAAGCAAAGAAGCAAAGAAGTAAAGAAGTAAAGAAGAAAAGAAGCAAACAAGCAAGCAAGCAAAGAAGCAAAGAAGCAAAGAGGCAAAGAAGCAAAGAAGCAAAGAAGCAAGCAAGCAAGCAAGCAAGCAAGCAAGCAAGCAAGCAAGCAAGCAAGCAAGCAAGCAAGCAAGCAAGCATGCAAGCAAGCAAGCAAGCAAGCAAAGGAGCAAAGAAGCAAAGAAGCGAAGAAGCAAAGAAGCAAAGAAGTAAAGAAGTAAAGAAGAAAAGAAGCAAACAAGCAAGCAAGCAAAGAAGCAAAGAAGCAAAGAAGCAAAGAAGCAAAGAAGCAAAAAAGCAAAGAAGCAAAGAAGCAAGCAAGCAAGCAAGCAAGCAAAGGAGCAAAGAAGCAAAGAAGCAAAGAAGTAAAGAAGTAAAGAAGAAAAGAAGCAAACAAGCAAGCAAGCAAAGAAGCAAAGAAGCAAAGAAGCAAAGAAGCAAAAAAGCACGCAAGCAAGCAAGCAAGCAAGCAAGCAAGCAAGCAAGCAAGCAAGCAAGCAAGCAAGCAAGCAAGCAAGCAAGCAAGCAAAGAAGCAAAGAAAAGCAAAGAAAAGCAAAGAAGCAAAGAAAAGCAAAGAAGCAAAGAAAAGCAAAGAAGCAAAGAAGCAAAAAGCAAGAAGCAAAAGCAAAAGCAAAAAGAAAAGCAAAGCAAGCAAAGAAAAGCAAAGAAGCAAAGCAAGCAAAAGCAAAGCAAAGAAGCAGCAAGAAGCAAAGAAGCAAGCAAGCAAGCAAGCAAGCAAGCAAGCAAGCAAGCAAGCAAGCAGCAAGCACACACGCACGCACGCACGCACGCACGCACGCACGCTCGCATGCTCGCACGCACGCACGCACGCAAGCAAGCACAGGAGCAAAGAAGCAAGTAAGCAAGCAAACAAGCAAGCCAGCAAGCAAGCACGCAAGCACGCAAGCAAGCAAGCAAGCAAAGAAGCAAAGAAGCAAAGAAGCAAAGAAGCAAAGAAGCAAAGAAGCAACCAAGCAAACAAGCAAGCAAAGAAGCAAAGAAGCAAGCAAAGAAGCAAAGAAGCAAAGAAGCACAGAAGCAAAGAAGCAAGCAAGCGAAGAAGCAAGCGAAGAAGCAAGCAAGCAAGCAAGCAAACAAGCAAGCAAGCAAGCAAGCAAACAAGCAAGCAAGCAAGCAAAGAAACACACACACACAGAAATGTACTGGTTCAGGCATTTCTCGCGTCATTTGCACAAACCCTTTTCCTGCGGATCACCATTCAACCTTTCTTTCTTTCCTGCCCTGCGCTTGGGACTGAGCTTGCGACAGCCTTCGCAGCATCACCAGATTTGAAATATGACTCTCCTGCGGCGGAGGTGCAGTTGACCGAAGGCTATCTTCAGGTTTCCAGCTTGGTATGCGACGTTTGCAAGAAAAAAGTGGCTGCTGATGGGGTAAAACATCTTCCAAACCCCAGGTGCTTTATTTTTCTCATTCCACCTGGAAGCTTGGAGAACTATTTTTTTACGGAACTAACATCCTGAGGTGCCCCCCAAAGGTGTCTTCGAAACACCTCCGAAAATCCATCAACATCCACCAGCTATCGTTCGATGTACGATGATATTCCCATCTTTTCTGATGGCGATTGGCCCGGGGATTATCCAGTGCCATGTTTGATTATACCGTTAAACATAACTGCATATGGGTCAAAAAATGTCAAAACTGCAGATGCTCGGTTCGGTACCAAAACTGGTGTGGACACTGGTCAACATCTGGTCAACATCTGTGGGTCAAGTATTAAAGGCTCGACTCCATCTCCACTTTTCATCCGGGGTGAACAGTCGGATAGTTGGGACGCCATGTCCTCTGGCCGAATATCTGCAATGAAACCATCCCAAAATGAGTTTCTTCTAATGGTAACCTCGGATGAGACTAAACCCTGGTTGATGAACTAAGGGCTACCCCTTTTTTTGAGTGATCATTTGCCACTAAAATAAAATGGTCGCCCCCAATTATGATCAACAACCCAGTGATTCTCACTGCTTACTTTAAAAATCTTGAGTTGACACTATATATTTTCGCAACCAAAAAGTGTGGAATTCCCAGCCAGGTTGGATTCGCCTGAAGGCATGCCCTATGACGAAAAATGTCCGCGCTCCTCTCACTGCGTAGGCCCGCACTATGCGACCGTCCTGCCTCATTGGGAAGTTTCAAATGGGGAACACGGTGAATTCACATGGGGGATACTGGAAAACATACCGGGATTTCGCAGCCGCAAAAAAAATTGGAAAATGGGAGTTGACCAAGTTGACGACCACGACTGGGGATATGAACTGACAAAGATCATTCCATCTATGTTGTTTCAAGATGTCTTGTACTGGAAGGCCAGCAGGCCCTGGACTCTTGGCTGCAGCAAGGCCCCACAATTCATCCTATCTACAGTGCATGAGTTTGCTATGGTTCTCTTCATGAACGCCCTTCGCTTCTGCTGAGATACTTGCAAATTTCGAACAGTTCCTCATCTCCAGCGGATGATGACTAAGGTTGAGACGCAAGGGTGGCAGAGGCATCTTCAATGGCGCCCTGCGGAGAATCGTAGGTTCTTCAATGGGGACTGACTTGGATGGATCCACGGATTCTTACTGGTGAAAGTGGCCCCTATCCGATTTCCTTTATCATTCCTATTCATTCTTCATTGGATACCATTGGATACCTTCATCATCAACAGAAGTGCCATTTGTTGAAGCCATCAGTTGCGACTTACTGTGGGCAAATGAGGTACACAATGGTACACCCCACTTAGCACATGGACCGGTCCCCAAACATTATTTTTCTAGCAGCTATATAAATGGTGGCATTTGTCGGGTTCCATCTTGAAACTTAGGTGTATATCATTTTTGGAGGAGACGTCTTTCCAATGACTCAGCCAGTACTGCTGGGGGTTATCTCCCAACTCGTGGGGGGTTATTGCCATAGAAAAATCCTATACCCATTCCCCTAAATACCCACCAAATCCCATCAACAACCTCAACTGCAGCTTCAATCCCATTCCCATAATATTACACCCTAAAAAATGGCCCCAATATCAATATGTATATATATTATATATACATATATATATATATATATCCCCTACTAAACCATTGTATCGTTTTGTGTTTTTTCCGGGCTGAACGGGGGATGGGAGGTCGATGGAGGTCGCCCACACCTGAAAGTCGCCATGCTCCATCTTCGCATGCGCACGGTGGAGCCAAATCACTGGCCATCGTGGTTCCACCTGCGAGGAGAAAACCGAAATCCCATGGTTTTCCCTTGATCTACAGATTTGGCGCATTTTTCATCATTTTTTCATGCATTTTCCATATCTAGAGTTAGTTTTTTAGGTTGGGTGTTCTTGATCTTGGGGGCCAAGTTGGAGCATTTTGAAGCACAGCTTTGGTGGCCTCCAAGGCTGCGTTGAAGGCCGCCAGTGCGCCTCACCAGCTCGAAAAAAGAACCAGGCGTGGAGCTGGAGAGGGATAGGACAGATATAAAGTGTATATATAACAATAATCATAAAATAATCATAATAATGCACAATAATAATAATACAAATATATACATAATAATAATAATGCGAATACGAATACTAATAACACTAATAATAATTAATAATAGACTCTATTATATATATATATAAATATAACATAATAAAATACAATATAATATTTGCCAGCAAAAAAAAACACAACAAGCTTTCACTATTTAGCCGCGTTCTTTTTGGTTGTTTTTATTGTTTTTTCTTCATTGAAGAGTGCCATGTCTTTTTGGGTGTGGCTATATATCTGGTTCACAACCGTGTTTGTTGGTGACATCCCAATTTTGTCTCAAGTGCTGAATCTGGCGAATCCTCCAACTCTGACAGCACCAATACAATTGAGAAATCTGTAGGAACATGGCAGCAATAAATCTGGGGATGGCAAGACTAAACCAGATTTTGAAAGCCCCTTGAAGGCACGACATCAGACATCTTTCAAGCTAAAAGAGTCCCAGTAATTGGCAAATTCGAGTTGCACATGTACCCTCTGGTAATTTAACGTAGCTATTGAAAATGGCCATTTATAGTGAGTTTTCCCATTAAAAATGGTGATTTTCCATAGTTATGTTAGTTTACCAGAGGGTAGTCATCCTACCTGGAAGCCCAAGCCAAAAACATGGCATGCCAAGGTGGTTTCTCCAAGATTCGGAGCCCGACAGCGCCTGCAGTGTCTCCCTTTTGGAGCTCAACCTCGACTGGTGACAGATGGGAGATGTGGTGTCCGCCAGCCTGTCACTACCCCGTACTGGAGAAAACTGCGATCCAAAACAGGCGGGAAAACGATCATTTCTCTGCCAAAAAAAATACTTTCTATGGTGGCTGCATTGGTGGAACGCCATCATTCTTTAAGGGGAATACAATGCAGCTAACAGGTGGCCCTGACAATTTGAATTAGATTCTTTACCAAACCTGAAACATGTTTTTCGCGCTTCCCCCAATCGCCCCAATCCTATAACCCTAAAACCGATAACCATCATCCATAACCTGGCTGACTAGAATCCTAATTTACCAACCTTAAAAAATGATATGCCAATAACCCTAGTGAGCGCAAGTGCTCTAAGTCAGTGGCTTATCCCATACTAACGCATGCATTACGACTTAGAACTCACAAACAGATCGTTGCATTATAATTATAACTCTTAACTACTAAACTTACTGGTTGAGGTCGCTAATTGAAATATATAACCTAATTATAACCTATGAATCATCTATAAATTGAGATATAAGTTGAAATTCTAACTGGTTACCCTCTGGTAAACTAACATAACTATGGAACATCACCATTTTCTATGGGAAAACTCAAAAAACTCACTATAACTGGCCATTTTCAATAGCTATGTCAGTCATTACCAGAGGGTATATCCCATTAATATGGCATTGAATTACTATAAAATCCCATTGAATCACTATAAAATCCCATTAAGTCCCATTAAATCACTATAAAATCCCATTAAATCCCATTAAATCACTATAAAATCCCATTAAATCCCATTAAATCCCATTAAATCACTATAAAATCCCATTAAATCACTATAAAATCCCATTAAATCACTATAAAATCCCATTAAATCCCATTAAATCCCATTAAATCACTATAAAATCCCATTAAATCCCATTAAATCCCATTAAATCACTATAAAATCCCATTAAATCACTATAAAATCCCATTAAATCACTATAAAATCATTGCTTTCTCTGGGAGACAAGAGATTTCCTCTCGGCTCCCCCTGCATCGCCAAGGTCGGAGAAGTTGAAGGCTCGACAGGGATCCTGGGCGCCGGGTGATTTAAAGGGATTTTCTAAGGCATTATCTGGGTAAATTAAAATATTTCACTAACCTGAATAGTTGGGCCATTTGGGGATGATTCCCCTTACTAACCATGGTTCCAGTGAGGGAGAACAGTGAGGTCGTTATAATTTGCCCAGAAATATAGAGATTTGAATAGGGATTTAAAAAGGAATCATTATCTTTATGATTTCATAAGGATTTATTGTATAGTCATTTTATGATTGAATATGGATTTATAGGGATTTTCCAAGGATTAATGGTGATTTGCTGGTGATTTAACGGCGCGGTAGAATCAGCATAACTGGTGATTCTGGGTAAACGATGCTCTTTTCATCAAACTTCAAAAACATTTTGGGATAGTTATCTGACCAATCATCGTCCGTGGTGACGCAGTTGCAATATATGCTATGTCTGATATGTAAATATATGTATACATATATATATATATATGTTATAACATGCATGTAACTTGTGTATGTATGGCATACTGGGATCTAGTGCACCAGTGCGAAGTGGCACTAGACACAGTACAAACCCAGTAGAGGGAAGTTGTATGATGCCACCCTTGATACAAACCCCATGATGAAGGCTTCACATCTGTCTTTTTGCTATACACATCACCATTTGTTGGTCATTAAAAACCCCCATTTTCATTTTTTACAAGTCATGTCAAAACACAAAGTTCTATTGCTTTCATCCATGTTTTGTCAGTCAAATAAACTCGTCTTTGGTTGGTGATGTCCGTTTGCTAATGCTCAAATTCTACGTTTGGTTGGTTCAATCAATCCATCATTTTTTTAGTGCCCACCGTTGTGTCCCCACATTTTCAAGGTTACCCTCTGGCAATGTGGCCTGGCAACCTAAAGCTGGCACTCAGCCCGCTGCTTTGATGGCAAGTAAACACCACAGTTTCATGAAATGCATAAAAAGCCGTTGGAACACTTCAAATCCACATCCCATTCAAATCCATGAAAGCAAAACTATATAAATCCATTTATATTACATAACACATCATAAAACCATAAGAATCCAATCATGGCCATGTGTCATACCTGAGCAACTGAGTCAACCCACCCATACTGGGCCTCAAAAGTTCCCTGCAGTAGCTGCACCGGCATGGCGCGCAACGCGGCGTTGCGCCGTTGCGGGAAATCCCTGGGAGAAATGCGGTGATTTTCCGTGGCTATGTGACATAAAATTATGGTTGAGGGTATCTACGAAAAATATATGTACCTTAAATGGGTCTTACATACGGATATATACGGATATTGGAGTTTCAAAATGAGGAACACCACCAATACACTCTCGAAATCAAACTTCCTTTTTGACCATGGATTACCTGAGAGGCTGGGGGTTTACAGTGCGCTTCTGGCATCTAAAAATGAGGCATGTAAGATTTCAGGAGCTCCTGAACTGGCGTTGCCACCGTTGCCTACCCAACAATTAAGGCATTTAACCAAGATGGAACCTGCAGCTTGGACAAACATTCTACGGCAATTGTTATATTGTTGATGGTTTTCCAAAAATTGTATGTTCAAGTTCACTCTTAGAATGGAACATGTGGGGGCGTACCCCATTGCATCCCATTGCCATTTTCACACAGACCCAGCTTGTGAGATGATGACTTTGGGTATATCATGACACCATTTTGGCTGTTCCAAATTTCCAGGGGAGCGACAATTGCTCGTACTCTTTCAATAGCACCTCTGGCGGTGAACTACCATTAAATCATATTAAATCTGACCACTATGTCAGGTAAATCTTTGACCCCTTTTTAATCTTTTTAATCCCACCTCATGGATCCTCATGGCACACCGTCCCTTCACACCTTCACGTCTCCGTCATGATCATGCAGGCTTTGAGCCACTGAAGCCACTGGATTTGCGCAAGGTTTCGCAAGGTGGGCAGCAGACCATCGGAAAATATATGGACCTCAACCTGAACAATGGAGGCCCATGGGTACTCCGATGCTGCAAGCTGCTCAAAATGATCTGAATTGAACACACCTCATATCCTCATGAACCGTTTGAGATCATTTGAGCGGCTATGAAATCAATACAAACCCTCAAGAACGTGATTTCTTATGGCCTACGCCCTCGCAAACTAACAGTTTGCTGTGGAAAATGACCCATCTATTCAGATGATTTACCTATTAAACATATTTAAACATGGTGATTTTCCATAGCCATGTTTGTTTACTGGAGGGTATATCTTGTTGATGATTTAACACCTTCCGCCTCATGTGCTGGAAATTCTCAGTATATTCTCAGTCAGACCTGTGGTTCCACGCCGGCAGCCGGCCATTTTTCTGAGACACGCCAGGCGGTACGCTGGAGGTTTCCTTCGGATTTACGCTACTTACCAGCCATGGCCAAACTTGGATATATCCGGAGATCCTTTAAAATCTTTAAAAGGCCGGTCTCAGTTGGATATGATATCAATGATATCCTTATTTCCTTCATGTATCCAATGGTCCTTCAGGTGTGGCCAGCCATTGATCATTTTTTTCCGATGGATGCTAGACGCCATTCCAGGAAACATCCAAACCATTTAAACTTCAGCCAAGCGGAAGGAAACGCAAGATCAGCACCGCCTTCCCAGCTCATTGGGAGTTGATATTTGGATTTAACATGATTTTAACCAAACATTCCAGATTACATATATAACCCACGGTAATCTATTTGGTACTTTGCTCGCTATCACCACTTTCCGATGTTTCTATGCAAGTTCACTTGATGTTTCCATGGTTGTGGCTATGGAACATCCACCATTTATAGATGATTTTCCACATTTTCCCATGATTTATAGATGATTTTCCACCATTTATAGGTTTCATTTATGGGATCCTTTCTGGATCCACTGGATCCAGCATGGTGATACCTCCATGGAGATATGACTGCCAATGGCCATTGAAAGGGAACCTAAATTAGAGGATATTAGAGGTAGCTAATTATGCCTACCATACATAAGGCCTATGTAAGGGCTATGTAAATGCTGGAATTCCAATTGATCAAGGCTTAGATTCTTAGATTCTCTCTGTATCACGGTGAACTCGCTATTTTGCTCCCAAACTTCCGTCGCTGCCGGTGAGGTCCGTGCCTTAAGTGCGCGCGCGCTACCGCCCGATCCAACTCATGAACCAAGTCCACCAGCTGGGGCTCGCAGCCTTGCACTGAAAAATTGGGAATGGTCTCGCATTGGGTGTCTTGTAAACTAACAGTTTGCCATGGAAAATGATCCATTTAGCTGGATGGATCTATCTTGATCTATGATGATTTACCGGAAAAAACATTGTTTATTTTCCATGATTTTCCATAGTCATGTTAGTTTACTGGAGGGTACGCCAATCATTTTGCTTTAGTCATCTACCCTCTGGTACCATGGCTAGAAAATCCCGAGTTTCTGGGTTTCGACCCCAGTAATACTCATAGTGTGTGCCAGTGCTCGCTGTTTTGGATCCTTTGGCTTTTCCACAGCGGTGTGCCACATAAGTCCCAGGTCAATCCCCTTGGCATCTTGGTCTTGGTTGAGAGATTCTCCCCAGCTATCTTCTCGATGTTCAAACTTCTATAAGTTCCACGATGTCCCACTTACACAAATATGTATAGTATAGTTATATAAGCTATATATACATACTATATCCATTGATCTATCCAAAGTTAACATCACAAACAAACCCAGTGCCCAGGCCAGACCAACCCCACCTTCCAGCCATACTTCTCCTGGGAGATCCGGATCCGTGGTGCTGTCAACCGTGCGAGGTCCATAAAAAACCCATTCCCCATCTAGGATGATCGCCATGACTTATGGATACCCTCTGGTAATTTAACAGGTTGCTATTGAAAATGGCCATTTGTAGTGGATTTTCCCATTAACAATTGCCATTTTCAATAGCTATGTTAAATTACCAGAGGGTAAATATGATGGACATATGGATATGGATGGATATGGGATGATGGTTTGTTGGGATTCCAACTGATATTGGAATAAACTCTCAGATTGGTAACCCGCATCCATCCCATCCAAGGGGCTACTTTTTTGAATCCCAACAAGCCTGGTAGTATACCTTCTGGTAAACGTTTACAGTTTGCTATTGAACATGGCCATCTATTCAGTTGATTTACCCATTTCACATGGTGATTTTCCAGTTCGTCATGTAAACGTTTACCAGAGGGTCATCCCTTTTAGCCGAATTCATCCCCTTCACGGATCAGAATGATCGCCCCAAAGGAATGAAATCCAACGCTCTGTTGATCATGATATCATATCCCCTGGTACTATGATATTAATTCTCCCATAAACAGCAAATTAATAGCAAATTAATAGTAATCTGTTTGGGATAATACTCATTATCTGTGAGTATTATCCCATAGTCATAGCTTAATTAGCATTCTTCCCCCATCATTGAACCAGTGTATATGTTAGTATTCTCCCCATCATCTATATGAATGTGATACACCCAATAATCATAAATCCCTAAAATCCATCTAAATCACCACTTTTTCCATCATTCTTATAGGATTTCAACTTCCCCAGCCATAGGCTTGGCGCTCCTCGAGGTCCCGCAATTCCGCCAAACGCAGGATCAGCACCTCGATGAGGCATCAAGGCACATGGGGATCGCGGCAACCGAAGGTTGGGAGGATTTATTCAACTCCATATATGGTGGTTTTAAAATCGGTGTACCCTAAAATTGATGGTTTATTTCATGGAACATCCGATCTATAAATGGATGATCTTGGGGTACCCCCCATTTTAGGAAACCCCATATAATAAACGTATAATATGTATGTATGTATATATATATAGAGATATATATAGATATAGATATGATAAAATATATGTAATTATATATCTAGCATTGGAGTATTGGATAATAAAGATAACGTCTAGTTAGATTTTAATAATAGACGCCCGATTGGTGGTGGTTTCAACTTTTCAACCCACCCATATGCGCGTCAATATGGATCATCATCGTTCTAGGCTACGCAAAAACATGAAGCCACCAGCCTAACAACATTGGTCAACTACAGGCGCTAATAATAACTATGTTCACCAGAATATCAAGAATCAAGAGCTAGTAACTAGTAAAATCATGTAAAATCTACAAAGAACATCAAAGAACAACGATTTCCATCAATTTCCTACCATTGGACCATTGATCACGAGCCAAAATGGCCAATTTCGAGGTCAGGTGCTGGAATCCGTCAGTCTCAAGCGAGACTAATATCCCAACCTTTCCCAACTTGCTGGTCACCCACTGTCGGCGCAACTGAGACTGGAACGGGTTCCATACTACCCTGGCCGTTGCTTCTGAGTATGGATGTACCGTGGTTGATTAGCAAGAGGGCAGTTAGGGGGTTACCCCAAACAGTGACTGGTTGGTGGTTTTAACCATCTTGAAAAATATTAGTCAATGGGAAGGATTATCCCATATATTGTGGAAAATAAAGAATGTTTGAAAACCACCAACCAGGTGATAGTAGATAGTAATCGCAAAATACATACATATATATATATATCATTTCTAGTAAACAGAGGAGGGATTTGTTCATATCATTATAATTCATGATATTAGTATCTGTTCATCCCAGGTTTTTCCGGGATAACCGCCGATCATGAAAAACATCCCACCATCCCACTATCCAAGTGGCAGAGGTTGCTCAACAAAAATAGATACCCCAAACGGGTCATCAAACATTGCTAGCAAAGAAAGCCTCGAACATGAAAATCGTATGTAGAAGCTAGATGGTTCAATGTACATTGCTAGATGTAGCTTTTGAACAGGAAAATCTAACATAAAACCAATATAAAATCATATAAAAACATATAAAATCAATATAAAGGTTTGATGAACAGGTAGATGAAATCTTTTGAACAGGAAAATCTAACATAAAATCATCTACCCGCTGGCAATTTTTGACATCTAAAATCAAATCTATCCGCTGAAAAAATGGTGGACTCATGTGGATTTATTCTGGAAAAACACTCTGAAAAAAAATGTGCTAATAGCTTTTGGACATGGCCATTGATAAATGATCTTTATGAATGGTCAAAAGTGGATTTACCATGATTTACCTATTAAAGATGGTGATTTTCCATATTACCAGAGGGTATCACCGGTGGACTTTCCATTTGCTCGGTGAAATCCCCCTTCAATCTCCAGTGCGTTTTACTAATATTAGATGGTTAGAACTAGTTAGTTATAACAACTTGCAAATGACCCAATCAATTCAATTTATCATAATTTATCCTCATTTCCCAAGGTTTGGTGAAATCATGTGAAATCCACATTGGTTGCTTCGATCATGCTCCATCAATCCACGAGCTCCGGAACCTTGGTGAAAGCCTCAAACCTTGGTTTATGAGGCTCCCCCAACGCGACACCTCGCAACACTTGGATACATTTGGTGCTCAAAAAACCCTAGCTTCAGAAGCTGGTTGGTGGTATACCTACCCCTCTGAAAAATATGAAAGTCAATGGGAAGGATGACATCCCATATATGATGGAAAATAAAACATGTTCCAAACCACCAACCAGTCTAGATTCAGAAGAGTTGCTCCCGACACCCCAGACACCTTCGGGTACATTGGATAAATCACTAGGTATAGCTACACATTTCCCATCATTTCCCCACGCTGGCTATCATGTAGCTGCAGTGGGTCCGTTTCTGAATTAATAAGGCCTGTATTTTTTGGAGGGGTACATTTTATTGGATATAGTACACTGAATACATTGAATATAGTATACTGGTCGGTGCTTTTAACCCATCCAAAAAAAATGCTCGTCATCTCAACCAATCATCACAATATCGAATATGTATGGTTAAACAACCAGAAGAATATTTGAAGCTTCCAACCAGTATATAATCTACAACCCCCATAATCATCAACCAACTGGCTGTTTAGGTCGCCACTTCTCTTCTTAGGTCGTCACCAGAGCGGCCAGCGCAGATTCGCTGGGAAATCTGCTTGGGCGTCCTGTCACTAAGCAACCATTTCAGGTGTCTACAACAAAGCTATGGTAGCATATGTTCGGCATTGTTCAGCTATACTTGGGATTTGATGTTCTTCAAAATGGGGACCTCAAAGGCACCTGATCCAGATTTGATACATTGGATTGGATACCTCTCATGAAAAAGGCACCTCAATTACAGTACCCTCTGGCACTATGAACCACTGACAGCCACAATGCAAACAGTTGCCAATGGGCATGTTCCGCCTATTGGGATTCCTCGCAATGGCTGCCGTATTCCCATGAAACGAATGCCCGTGGACTATGGCCCCCATGGTTGACAAACACCATTTTTCAGATTGGGGCGAAAAACCCATCATTAGTCATTGCTTTGCAAGATTTTCCGTAAATATCTATGAATCCGTTGCTTTACAAGATTTTCCGTAAAAATATCCTTGTAATTCCTTATATCAATCCATTGAAACATGATCAACAGGGAAATCATGGCTCCTCCAGGAGACTTCTCAGCTCTCTGCGCTGCAGTTGACGCTTCTGGCTGGCAGTACCTGGAGTTGATGTTTCCCTGGGACGTTGATCCCTCCCTGAAGTAAAGTTTACCCTCTGGTGAACTAACATAGCAATGGAAAATGGCTATTTATAGTGGATTTTCCCATTAAAAATGGTGATTTTCCATTGCTATGTTAGTTCACCAGAGGGTATGCACTCTTTGTATATCTCTATAAACACATATATCATAAAATGCATGTCAATATAGTAAGAATGGCACCTCTAACACATAGAAGTTTGACACCTCTGACACTGTGGGGCACCGTGAAGCAGCACCAGACCACCGGCCTGACACAATTCCGAGCACTGGACTGCTTGATGGGCTCAAACCTTATGAAATCCTATTGATATCTATTGATAATGGATGATAATGGGATATTCTAGGGAACACTACTGTCCTTTTGGATCCTTTTAGGACAGAGGGGTCGGTTTGGCATATCTTTTCTTACCATCTAATCATCCACCTCTTGGTTGGAGAGAAGCTTTCTGAATATCTATGAATCAACCAATCAGATCCAACCGGGCAAAGGACGCCGACAGGGAATATATATATATATATACATTTATCTAAAAACATGTTCCACAACATATGACACAATGGATATATGGAAAATAACTAAATAAATAAATAAATATATATATATATTTAACATATGGAAAATCACCATTTTGAATCGGTAAATCAACAACTAAATGGCCATTTTCCATAGCTAACTGTTAAATGGGACCCAAGGGTATGACAAGCCTTTCAAGCCTTCCATCAGTTTGGTGTCTTCAACTCATCCTTTAGTTTTTCTCAAAAACGCAGGGCGTCCGAAGAAGTTATTTCAAGGTTTTTCCATATGGTTTTTCTATGTTTTTTCTATGGTTTTTCTATGTTTTTCCATGGTTTTTATTTGATTCTTGGGCTCTTTTTCTCTGTTCCGAATGGCCCCCCAGGGTGTCGGAATGTTCCCTGAGGTCCCGCTCCAAACCGTCGATGTTTCCCATGGCCTGCAGAGACGATCGATGAAACATCTGGGAGGCGTTCGTCAGTTGGGATGACATGACATTCCCAAGATATGGAAAAATAATATCTATATATGATATATATATATTTGTTCCATATATATTTGTTGGGATTATGACATATATATTTGTCAGTTGGGATTATGATATATATATATTTGTCAGTTGGGATTATGACATATATATTTGTTCCAAACCACCAACCAGACTATATATATCATAGTGGATGACTAATAATATTTATATAGATAGTGTATTTACTATATTAATAGTGGATGACTATCACTATCATGTACCAGACTATTAATATATATATATATATAGTGGATGATATTAATAGTGATACACTATTATTTCGTATAGATAAAAATCTGAACCATATGTTCCAGTTAGCACCAACCAGTTATAATTCACTAACCTGAAACTTGCGGCCCTTGTGGGATGATTCGACTTGGAGGGATAACCCCAGGACGACTGGACGGGATTTATTTTATGTAGGGTTACCCTCTGGTAAACGTTTACCATAGGTCAATCACCACTTTTCATAGGTAAATCAACAAACTAACTGGGCCATGTTCATCCATTTTCCATAGCAAACTGTTAAATTACCAGAGGGTACTTATTATCAAACTACTGAGTGGGACGACCTTCTAAGTACACAAATTCATCGTAATTCACCTGTTGGGTGGCTGTGATCTTCTAGGTTTGGGGCCGGGTCCCGAAACGCCGCTGACAACATCTGGGCATTTCTTGAAATGGAACCCCAATCATCTACCAAGAATATCCACTGAGTCTTACTAGAAATTATTAAAGCAGATTTAAGGAGTTGATTTTAGATTGACCAAACTTTTCTCACACAAACACAAGCACGTGGTCGGTGGTGTCACCATCCAGAAAATGATTGGTCATTCGGGGTCGTCATCGCACAACGGAATTCAACAAACGAATCAGACACTATCATCTGAAGACCCAGAGCAGAAAACGGGCTATGTCTAGTTAGCGATGGATTCTTCAGCCTTTCTCGCGCCAGTTCCTTCACACAACCCACCGGTGGAACCACGGACTTTTGAGTGAAACAATCAACACCGCCAAGGTGACTGTAAAACAAGACTTTCAATGGGTTGCTCTCTGGCTTTTGCCATTCAATGATTTGAAATATGACAAGTGACATATTTGACATGGTGGTTTTCCACAATGTCAATTGCACATGTGCTTTTTCCTCAAACCAATTCTGGGAGACTTTTATCCCTTCCCTCAAAATCCCCAAAAAATACATTCAACCCAGAAACCATGGTTTAGTAAGAGATAAAATCATCTATTTGCGACCATCGAATGGGTGTGTTCTATGTGAGGGGATGGGATTGCTGGTACCAGCAGAATCCGCCTGCGCCTGCGCTGCCACACGTTTTTCCCGCTGCTGATAAACTGAAGGCCTACATATATGTATGTTGGCCTGAATCGAATCCGGCAGTGGGAAATCCGTCAAAATCCCGTGACCAATCCATGTTTTCATCATTTTTCCAATAGAAAGTCATCTGCAAATTGATGTATCAGTCCATGTTTGGTCATTTTTCCAGTAGAAAAGCATCTGCAAAGTGATGTTTTGATGGAGTTCTCATTGTCATTTTGGGATATTTTGGGCAGGTTTTCCAAGGCCACGCTTCAACCTGGACGGTGAGAGGTCGTGCCGACGTGACGAGACGCAGGTCGGACCTGAGAGGAAGGTGAGGCCGCTGAGGTGTCGATACATGCAGTGAAGATCTTAAGTTTCGTATGGGACATTGAACCATGCATAACTGCATATAACTGCATATAACTGCATATAACTGCATATACATATAATTGCATATAATTGCGGCATATAATCGCATATAATTGCATATAAAATCATATAATTACATATTTATGTGATCATAGTCAGAAAAAACATCACCAAACACAACTATGGTCCGTATTACATTTGCCCAAACATAGGCCCAAAGGTCACTGGGGATTGCGTAAGTGGCAGGTGGTCCAGCCATGTTGTGCCATCTTCCACGGCCCGGTAGCGCAACTCAAGTGGAACTTCTTTTGCAAGGCATGTCAGGAAACGAGGTCGCTATGCTGCTGGCAGCTTGGATTTGGATCGCTTTAAGCGTCCTGGTCTTTCTTGGGCGGGCATCTGCATCAACGGCTTCTGTGACTCTTGAGTTCTGCAATTCATGGGAGGTTTGGCTGTGGCAACAAAAGGACCGTTGACCCAATTCTGGATTGTTCGGGACTAAGATCGTATGAATCAAATCCGGGCAAAAAACATCAACATACTAAACCATGCCAATTTCACCGGAAATGGGTGGTATGGTAGTAGAATTTTCCCAAACTTGGACGTTGATGGCATTGGGTTTACTAACCCCCAATGATGGGACCCCAATTCCAATATAATCTTCCCATATTATTGGGGTTTCTGAAACGGGAGATTCACCATGGGAGAAACGTATGAGAATGGGGGTCCCATCTCCATCATTGGGGTGGAAGAGATTCCACTCATTTTTGGGATGATCAAAGCCCGTTGAAACTGCCCGTGGCCCAAAAAGGGCCCCACTTCCTCCCACTGGGCGCCAGAATCTCAGGATGCTAAGGGTGGGTAAACAATCTGACTATTTACCAATATTACGATAGTATACGATAGTTATCTTACCCTCTGGTTATGACTAACATAGCCATGGTATAGATGGCCCATTGAAATAGATGGTTTACCCATTAAAAATGGTGATTTTCCATGGCTATGTTAAATACTATAACCAGATGGTAATAGTCCTGATGGCCACTGCTGAGAATCCTTTCACATATTAGTTTCATTGAAAAGATCTATGTAAGGTAAGGAATTCAAAACAAATGCTGGTCACTTTGGAACGATTCAGGCCACCTCTCTGTTCTTTCTTCCCTCTCGGCTATGTCCAAGCCTGGATCGTGGATGAAACCTTGATGTGGAAAAAATGCCACTCGGCGTTGTTTCATAGTTTCACTCTTGGTTACCACATAGGCACAACCAGACAGAAACAACATGTCATTACTTTTCTCAGTGGTTCTTCCGTTGGTAGTTTCAACACACATGACAAGTGATTGGCCAATTTGAATCGCATCTTTTTAGAGATGGAATATGTTTTTCTGACTCATAACCACCAGGCTTTTTCCAGGATGGCCGGTCAGTGGGATGAAAACGCGCTGAACAAAAGCGAGTGGCTGGGACCTAGGGTAGAACTCCAGAAATCCCAAGTCATCAACGCTTAGCGTCACGAGAACAGGAGGTTGAGTAACGTTTTTTTTTGTTTTGCGGGGGCGGGGGTCTTAAAAATATTAGACCAACATCCATATTGAGACGTTACAAAAATGCTTTGCCCTCAATTTAGATCAAACATTGATCAAGTACTACTAGACTATAGACACCTATAGACTGCCTCGAAATTGGAACTAATTGGGTTGGGGGAACCTTTCGAAACCCTGGGGATGATCTAAATCAGTGAGTTCCACCAGTTTCACTCAACGTGGGAGCATTGGATGGCCTACCCGGCCTAGCCCTCTCGCCCATTTTTTGTGCAAAACGTGCAACGAAACTGCGAGGGCGCCATTTCACGACTCACCATTTGGGCGAGAACGGCCAATATGGGTAACCCCGAAGACTGCTGCGATTCCTATTCATCTCAGTGTGATGATTTCAGAGGGAAATATACTCCTATCCTATCATGACGGGGCTGAGCAGCTTGCCGGAGAAATAACCAGCCCACGATTAATCTTGGATACTTCCCCCAAAAAACTGGATATTATACATATACTCAGAAAATGGCTGAACATTAATATCCTTCATCAGCTTCATCCAGTAACATCATCAAACATCCTTCTTTTTTTCATGACATGACATGCGCCTTGCCGTTGGTTCAACACTATTACTGTTGGTTGTCATGTTTCCATATGTTTCCTAACACCGCAACTTTCGCTGGTGATTATCTTGGGAACCTTCTTCTTCGCAATCGAACGGTCAATTGTTTCATGTAAGAAAAAACTAGATGAAAACATGTGGAGGTTTCCTAAAATAGGGGTACCCCAAATCATCCAAGTCATTCGACCATGACTTAGTATTGAATCCAATGCTGACTGGTGCATCCATTTCAGGAAACCTCCATTCAATCCATGGGCTTTCCTATAAACTTTCCTTTCAACAAACTCACAGAGACAGGGGCTGGGTTTACCCTGCGGTGCAATTTTCCTCACTACTTCTCCTGTGCGCAGTCTGACTGTGCGGAAGCCACGGCGGAAACGGTGGCGGGGCCGTCTCGAGTTGAAATCATTGTCTTGATTCAAACAGGTAGATATTGGGTAGCACCCCTCATCAGACCCATGTATGTTGGGACTAATGGACTGTATAATCTGTCTATTCAGTAATCGCCCAACAGATGCAAACAAAGAATCAGTTTCCCGCAGTTTCCCGTTCTATTTTAGAACATCTCCGATTTACCCTGCTTGTTCAGGCTGCTTTCTGCGTCTTTGGGGGGGCTGCTATATGGTTATCTAATTTGACCTCAATGAGTACCTAAACATACGTACACTACAAACCCAATGTATCCCAATGTTTTGAGCGTATAAACTCCGTATCAGTGATAGTGATTGAATCCATGCATGTCACCCTTCGGCCGTCACTACTATCATTTCAGCACCCTCTCCAAATACCCCATGATTTTCGGAAGAAATCTTGGGAACGATTCGATCTGGTTTCCATCCCGACCTTGGCGAGAGAGGCTTTCTATTCTTCTTCGCCCGCGGCAGCCAAGATTCTGGGGATGCGGAGACTTCGTTTGGTGTTTCACTTTAAAAATACCACTCGGATCCACTAAGATTCTCTGTGAGCCTAAGCCAATTTCAGAACCTCTGCCCATTTGGGGTTGATTATTGGCGAAAAACCTCTAAATAGGGGATGATTCGACATAAACCCCAAATGGTTGGTGGTTTGTGGCATTGGGTATGCCTCATTCAACAGAAAACCCGACTGATCTTGCGACGTTGCCACGTTGAAACTCACCTTATATCTGTCCTCGCTACAACCCCATTGAGGCCATGAGGCTTCTGTCTTTGTCTTGAAACATGTGGGAAACCAAATGACAACATCCAATGGTTCTAAGGTTTAATACATGCCCGAAAACCAACAACCCAGGGATACCCAGGGCATAGGGCCACCCATATCAACTTTGCCAAATCTCTCCATGAAGAAACTCTTCATTTGTTTGTCCAAGCAGCTTTTGCAATTTGTCCTTGCTCACGAAACCTGTGCCTTTGCGTTCCTGGCAGAAACGGAATTTGAGGTGGATTCCCTGCAGGGGAAAACCCCCAAAAAGACAGAAATAGTGACGACACGCAACATAAACAAATAACACATAGACATACAATAGTCAATAAATCAACAAATGAAGACACAAATCAAGCATCATAAGAAAAAACAATATTAAATACTAAATATTATTTTATCTATCCATTTTATCATATGAAAACATAACTATCAATAACATGCATCGCAGTCGATGTCCGCACCTTGCATCGGCTACTGGTGGAGCTCCGTCGGATCTTTTCCTTCTGCTCGGCCGTGGTCTGTACTTCTTCCTCGTCCTCCTAGGTGAAGCACTGGATATGGAGAAACATCGCGGCCAAGCCTAAAAGATGGGCACCTGATTTTCTTTTAAAGCAAATTGGCAAGTATATATATATATATACACAATATTATAGAATATTATATATTATATTCTATCATATTATGTAATTATGTATGCGTATTATATACAGCTGTTTATAAAACAATGCGTCGTGACGTTGTTCTATGAGCTATTGCTTGACCGAATGAAGAGATGTAAGATGAGGTAAATTTATTTAAATCACACATTTCCGAGATCTGGTTGCCAGAAGACTGTTGTTTTTGGGGTTCCATCAATAAAATACCAATGGATTTCATGAAACAAACATTTGGTTCTAAGAAACGTGGAGATTTCAACATATTTCAACAACGGCCCTCGAAAACTGCGGTTGTTTTAGATCCCAAGATCCCGGTTTTGCCCGCATACCGGGATTTACCGACTGGCCGCGTCCTCATCGTCAACTTTTGACAGGATGTCCATCATCATAGCCTGCAAAGCTACCAGGCTAAGAGGTGGTTAGATGGATATCACCAAAACATATACATATATATACATATATATATAAATACACACACACATATATATATACACACACATATATATATACACACATACATATATATATATACATATATATATATACATATACATATATATATACATATACATATATATATATATACATATACATATATATACATATACATATATATACTGTAGTTCCCTACACTGGCAGCAACCAAAACCAAGATGGGGACCCCTGGTCCTATCAAATCTCTTCTCCTCCAACACAACGCCTTCCCAAGGCACACAGGATTTTTCTATGGCTGCAAACACGGTGCAAATCCAACGGAAGGTTGCTACAGGCTACCCAAGCCCTCTGGCCCTCCTGAGCCACCAAGTTCTCCACTGCATCACGGGGCTCACAACTGGTTGCAATCGGACAACACGCTGTCACTCTCTCAAGCAGTAATGGGTTATCCACGGTGGTGAAGAAGTGGCACCAAAAACGCACTCCTAAAAAACTGTTTCTTTTTCTTTTGTTCTTTTTAGTGAATTATATTCCAAGGTTCATGTGGTTTTTGAACGTGTCTCCTTTCCGGAACCAGCCCCCAGGCTAAAGAAGTGGAGTTCACAGGCTTATATTTTTTTTTCCAAGGAACAAGTTGATACAGGCATGCTTTAAGGTGGAGAGCTATTGGTCAGAGCTCTTCGGAACTGACTTGGTCATCTCCTTTCCCAGCAGTCATCATCAACGCAAAAACATGCAAAGCGGAGTCGATGGAGCTTGATTGCTGGTACCATTGTTGACGGATCTTTTTGTCGGCTCGTTGACGAAGGATCTCATCCACGTCATGCAAGATACATTTTCCATGTTTCAGGAAGGTACGCAAAACGCTGGTATCCATTTCTTTGGTTAACGCATCGGCCATTTGAGCTGCCGAGTGTACCCATTTAACATGGACTCCTTCTGAAAGGCGATCTTTGATTACAAGTGCTTCAAGCATCGTGCGATATTCTGAACATTGGGGGGTGGATGTCTTTTGTAATAAATCAAATAGGCTCTTACAATCTACCACTGCAAATGCATTCGGCAATGTTTTGAGGGTGATCTCAGGGTTACGCCAATTGATAGCGGGGTTATTAATCCAAGCCCAATGCATCCTGATCCAACTAAGAAGATCCAAGGCACCAGATAGGGCATATGTCTCTGAGGCTAACGTGCTTGCAACTACTCGGTTGATCTTCTTGGAGAACCACACTAATGGGCTGACACTGGAAGATTTGGTTTGATCGATCTCGTCGGTGGTCGCCAAAATCAAACAACCCTTTTGTGAGTGTGCTTTTTCTCGAGTAGCAAATGCTGCATCTGAAAACGACAGAAAACGGATCTTGTCAGGAGACATGGATTGAATTTTGATGGAAACATCGGAAAACCTTTTTGCATCTGCCAAAAGTTTATTCCCATGCATCAAGTCAGCCACAGTGGCACAAGTGACCTTGGCTTGCAACAAGCTCAGTCTGCACGACAGGTCGGGACGGCTGTTTGTCGCTGCATACTGTAAGCTTCCAATCAGGCCACGTAGCTGTTGAAGTTCATTGGGAGTGATCTTGGAGTCATGTTCTTTTCTTCTCTCCCTGGGGATATCGATTGGACAAATGTCATTTACGTAATCCTTTTGATTCAAGACAATATCTCCATTGGGTTCCTGTGTAATACCAACCCCGGTAAAGGTGAAAGATCCCTGCCTCTGACTACCAAACGGAAACCTCGCTTCAAGTGCTTTTATGGCTTTGGCGAACACTGCATCTCCGCCACCTATGCCATCATCTACGTGGATTCCTAGGACTCCATGGATGTATGGTTCTCCTGGTGCGGAATTTTTCTTTGGCAAAACAAAAAGACAAGGGTCAAGAGGAGAAACTAAGAACCCTAAATTTTGAAGTGCCCCCTTGAGTTCGATATACCATAGCAGGGGAGCATTGATAAGGCCGTAAGCACCCTTTAGAAGTTCACATGTCTCATGGTCCTGGAGCTTCATTCTGCAACGCAGTTCTGCCGGGGGTTCAACTCCAAGAATTCGAGAGTCTTGTCGACTCCCCCTGAGAAATGCTGTTTTGATGTCAAAGGATTTCACACCCCATCGGTGACTGGAAATGCACTGTAGTGCCAGCATACGGCTGTCGCGGCCCAAGGTTGGAGAGTCACGGGGAAGTGAATCAATTTGCGGATCCTCGTACCCTAGGATAACAAGTCTGGCTTTGGCTTTCTTGTTGAGTCCTGTCTCTTGTTGATCTTTTTCATCTAAGTGCTTCCAAGTGAGAACCCACCTAGACCTTAGGAGTTGTCCTTCTGGGATTTGGGATCGGAGAATTTTTCGAACGGTATCGGTTGCTAACCATGAGTCAATTTCTTTATTCTTTGCTTCAAGAAACATTTTTCGTTCTTCGGGTGAAAGATCTTTTTCCTTGACTTCTACTTTCTGTCTCTTCGCTGCGGATGCCAGGAGGATCTCTTGTTCTCCATAGGTTTTTCCCAGGCATTTCTGAACTTCTTCCATGGTCAGGAAAATTTCAGCTGATGTTCCTCGAAAATGGTGTGGCGTTTGGACTTGATAGTTGATATGTTCTGGACTTGACGTTTCTAAATTGAAAGTTGTGGTACCTGTCCAAGGTTCGGGCATGGGTTGGTGGCTTTCCACATTGACTCTCCATCGTTCTTCCTTCTGGAACGTCTGTCCTGAGAGGAAGTCGCCTCGGGAACTACGCATGTCACCTATTTGTTGTGGATCAACTGGACAAGACCAAGCTTCTTCGGGAAAGAACATGTTAATCCTCGGATTTACATGATGTCTGATGAGTTGGTCTCCAGATACTTCCCAATAGTCATGATTTCTGTGGGTGGCTATTAGGTCATCATTGACCTCAACAGGGACTGGCACTTCCCATGGTGCTACGTCATCCTCAGGGTTATCTCCGGCTGATGTGGCAGGTGCCGTGTTACTTCCCCCGGGGATTTCTGGTTCATCATCTGGTTGGGCAACGGAAGGTGGATGAGGAATGTTATAGGTGGTAGAGTTATCCTGATTATTAGGGTTACTGACAATTATTGTTTCAGGTCCATCATGGGGATTATTGGAATTTCTGGTGGCTTGATGTTCTGGTCGATCTGGTGGCTCAAGTGGACTATGCAGACCTGGTGGACCTTGTTGACCTGTGAGTTCTCTGTATTGGAAAACACCTGATCCACTTCTGTCAGGCAGGAAAAACATGCGGCGATCGTCATCTGAAATCGATCGTGCTTCATCCTCCGACAGTTGTCGAATGTGTTCAGGAGCGCATCGGTAGATCCTAGTCAAGTGACTCACCCAAACAAGGTTTCGGTCCTCAACCATAAGAATCTTTGCGGGCCCATGCCACGATCCATCCTCAACACCTTTGCCTGATCTCCAAAACATGACAATGTCACCTGTTTGGAAGGTGAGTCTCTCGGGTCGCGATCTTGCGTGCAACGCACGTCGCAGTGTTGCACTATGATCAGCACGGATGAAGGCTATTCGTGCGGCTTCACGGCGGGCTAACATTTGTTGGAACTTGTTCCCCTCCGTTGGTCTGACATCCAGATCTGAGAAACTGGCACTGTCTAGTTGGCCGGAGGCTAAACTTCCTGGGACAGGTTTCATTTTTCCTAACACCCAGAGTTCGGGGGTGTACCCTTCATGACGGGACATGGCATTCTTGGCATTACACAAATGAATAAGCCCCTGATTGAAGTCATCATCGCTAGAAATAGGCTGGTCTTTGTGGTACTTATCCAACATGTGTTTGATTACTGCTCCATTTCTTTCTGCTCTGCCAAGCTGCCAATGAGCCTCTGTGGGTATAACGTAGCTCTGGATGTTGTGTTCCTGGAGGAACCTGCCAAAGGTTTCACTGTTTGCTTCCGTTCCACTGTCAAACATGAGATGTTTTGGTGGACCAGCCCATCGGAGCCAGGCACTTTGGAACGCGTCTATGAGCCCTTCTGTCGTCCCTTGATGGTAAGGTATGGCAACATGATAGTTGGAAGCAGAGTCTATAAAATGATAGAACCTATATGACTTTCCATTTTCATCTTGCCATTCTGCAGCATCAAACGATACTTGATCATTAAAATCTCGTGGCTCACGCAAGTGTCCCGGTCGGGAGATCTTGGGCTTTTGTTGTTCCACGCAGACAGGGCATGTGAAGTCTGCACAAGCTCGCACAGAAGACTCTGACCATCCATAGCGTCTCAGAGCCAATTGCAACACACGATTGTCAGGGTGTCCAAGATTCTGATGAAGTTTCTTCACAATGTTCTGGGAGGATTGAGGTAATTTGGTAAACATTGGTCCATGAGTTTGGGTTTGAACATGGTGTGGTTCACGGGTTTCTGAACTGGTGTCTATAAGTGGTAGTTGTTTGTTCTTGGTCACTTCCGGATCAGGCACATCAGGTACTATGCTGTCAGGGTTATTCATCGCAAACTTGACCCTTTTGGCTGAACTGGTTTCTGAGAGATCGGTGTGAGGTGCACTCTCAGGACGCTTCTGGGTGGCAAAGACTGTAATTGCTATTCGCGCAGCAGTCCCATTCCTGATTTGCTGGCGACGAGACAAGGTCTCCCAGGCTTCCCATTCTGCATCTTCAAACACTTGGAGGTCACTGCGTTTCTTACCAAACACTCTGCGCAGTGGTGCAAAACCCTTGGAGCCTATTGGACATGTTCGACGGCGGTCCACACCTCGACAGATGTCTATTACTTGAACTGTCTTATCTGGATACAATCCTTGGACAAAATCAAATAAAGGACCCTGTTGAACAACCAATTTGCCAACTCTGGGAGCACTTTGTTCTGCCATGTGAATCGCCTGAGCAATCATGGGTGACCTGGTTTCATTACCACAGGACTGAGGAATTGAAACGGCGGATGCACTGCCATCGCCTGCAGGAACTTCTGGAACAAAAATTTGTTCCGGACCGAACTTGCCGTGCAGTCTTCGGCGTTTCGGTTCGGGTGCATTGTCGGCTGTCATTTCGGCATCTGGAGTATGGGTGTCTTGAACGAAACAAGGTTCCCACTGGATGCTATTTTCTTTCACTTGCAGGCTGCAGTCAATGGCTCTGGCCAACCTCCGTCCGAACATGGCAGTATAAAGTTCAGTGTACTTGGATACGGACATTCGATTTTGTCCCTTAGGTTTGCATGAACCGGCAACAACATCATGGTGATGGGCTCCCACGCAGAGACATCTTTCTAACATTCTGTGCATTATTTTGGAGGTGGTCAACACTTGAGTTCTTTTGCGAAGGTGTTCTTGGCTGTTGGGATGTCTGAGGCCCCCCGCAACACACATGTCACACAAAACACGCACAGTATGTTGGAGAATAAACGTCATTTCCCTTTGGTGAATCATTTCAGATCCTTGTGGCTGTTCCAAATGAAAATGAAACGTATTCCCTCTCCAGATTTGCAGTTGACACAAGGCGCTGCACATCCACAAATGAACGTTCTCGGCGGCTCGGCTCTGAGCTACGTGCTGGGCAAGACGCTCCGATTTGGAGGCATTCAGACGATTCCAAAGACACCATGGTGAACACTTCGGGGAAACCCAGATATGTTTAGGCCTAAATACCCATAAGGCATCGTAAAGGCGACAACGACCAGCGTACGTGCTCAAATCACCCTGCCTGAGACCAAATCGAATTGCTGTGAGACCCTGCATCTGGCTCTGGTGGGTCAGTTGGCTCTGATCACTGCAGTAGACTTCCAGTAGATGACAATTGGACTGGTGCCAATGACGCTCAACTTGTTCCAGGCTCATGTGTCTATGTTTCTTTTGCCAGTAGTTCCACATTTCAGCATAAATCGGGTTTTCCATTTCCATTTCTTCATGAAAAACAGTCTGAAAATACTGGACGTCATGAATTTGAGTGTTCGGTTCTTGAAGTTTCTGAAAACCTACATCATCACATATCCATGATCTGAGCTCATCCACATTCTGGCCGGATTGGATCACTTGTTCGATGCGCTCAGAGGGTGCGTCTGCATGATCATCTGCAGCTGCTGGGAGATCTGGCTCAGCATGTTCTCCATGTTGTTGATGCGCTGGCCCTGCATTTGAACTTCCTCTGAGATCTGTGCGTTCGGTGGAGCATATGGCTCCCAGGTCATGTCCGGCTCGGACCAACTGTCCTGACTCCCTGTCTCTGCACAGTGTGGCGGGGCCGCTCGGCTCTTGGCCTTCAGATCCAGATTTGGTCGCGGTGTCAAGGGCACCTGATGATGATCTTCCCCCCGCTTCAGTTCTTGGCGCTCCACATACATGTTCAGGAAGAACAGGAAGGAACGGTGGGTCTCCTTGGTGCTGTGAGCATACTTGCGGGCAAACCACTGTGCATACTTCGGGTCTTTCTCTATCACCTCTAAGTAGGTCATCCCCACTTTGGCCTCGCCGAAGGCAATTGGCAGGCGAGACAACTCCTCGTAGGACTTTGTCATGAACTCCTCTTGCTTCTTCTGACTGGTGACGGCCTGGAGACGATCGGCAAGAGATGTCATGGCCAGGAGATATGCTCGACGGTGGAAGGCACGGTTCGGATGCAGAACACGGTGACTCAACGCTTGAGGCTTCGAATTGGCTTTCGGTTGGGATCTCTCCTGGGTCTTCGGTCATTGACTCAACTGACATGACGGGTCGATCTGACAAATCAGTTCCAGACACCATGGTGGTTTTCCTAGAAGCTACTCGGCTAACCAACTCGCAAAAATCCAGCAGGTACAGCTTCTTTTCAGACAGCTGTAGTGGCATGGTCAAATCTAGCTCGGAAAAATAAACCGTGTCAGTGGCTGTATTGATCTGTGCCCCCAAGGTGCGAAAAACATTGTTTGACAACAGAAAGGGAGTTTGAGTCTTGACTACACAAACCCGTATGAACCATTTTCCCAGGGGAACCAGCAAAGCCTCTTGACAGGTCACTGTGCTGCTGTTACCAAACCTGAAAATAGTTTAGCATGGAATCCTTCGGATGCTCTTGGAAACATGAAAGGGAATATGGTTCCACAACTCTTTCAATTGATCCTGGCCAATTACAGTCTGGCTTGCACCTAAATCAACAATCCCGAAGGGTCCATGGCTGGCAAAACATGCTTCGGCTTCGGCACGATTGGTCACGGTTGGACTCTTCGGCTCAACAGGACATGGCGACACCGGTTGTGTCTTTGCAAAAAGTGGCTCAGGAGGTCTCGGCAACAGAGGGCTAAGGCGGCACTTCAGGGAACTGACAAACCTGGACAGGACAGAATCAGACAGGTTCAACTCACTGGCTCTATCCCCACTATGGTTATGTATCCCCATGAAACACTCATGCCTATCCCCAGTAAACCCCATTTTGAGCTCAACGGCCTCGGCAGCTTCGTCCAAAACGATCATGTCATCTCCAGGCAGAGAGCTTGAGATCACGGCGGCTGTTCCGGCAAATGCCTGGGCATCTTTGGAGTTTCCAGTGGCACTGGTGGCTGCAGATCGATTCAAAGGACATTCTGCCTTCCAATGGCCTTTTTGGCCACAACGTCTGCACTCGGACTCCAAGATCCTCTGAGACAGCGGTTTCCGGAAACGGCCATTCCATTTCCCTTTTCCCTTGCCTTTCCCTTTGGAGAACTGCTGTGATCCCTTGGATGCATTCCAGAAGCCTCGGTTCTTGTTGCGATCCGTGAGACGCTTTCGGGCGTCGAGGTAAGTGTTGTAACACGATGCGAGCTCTGTGTCACTTTGCAAGGCCTCGACAAGCCCTTCTTCGAATTGCATACACACGATCGCATCAGGATCATTGTCATCATAGTAAGGGTCTGGCTCATCCCAAGTCTCTCCAGTGAAGGCGTATTCGTCTTCGGTTGAAAAAACTGGTTGTTCTTCATCAAAAACGGCATTCACATCATAGGTCTTTGTGCGGACTACAGCTTTGTTTCCGGACTGAAGTTCATGAAAAAACCTAGATCCCAGCAGTTTCAACGCGGACACGATGTTCTTGTACTCCAAGGAGCCATTGGCGTCAACGATCAGCTTCTTCTTGTCCTCAGCACCAAGGCCTGAGTTCCTAAGAAGAACATAGGCGCGAATCTCAGCAAAGCCAACCCCCATCTGCAGAAGTTCTTCAAACTGAAAATCGTGTCGGGCCATGTAACTTTCATGGGATTCATCACTTCTCTGAACTGTGGTGAAGATGGCACGCTCGAAACGTTCGAACTTTTCCTCCAAGTTGCTACGACCCAGGATGCCTCCTAAGGTCTGAACGAGAGCTTTGACACCACTGTCAGAATTGGCTTTCAATTTCGACGGGTCGATTCTCATGACCTTCTTGAAAGAACTTCCCTCACAAAGCATTGCCGCTCGAGAGGTGAGCTGCCCTAGGTGTTCTTGCGGCCATAGGCTAGCTAAGAACTCCAACTTCTTCGTATACTCATTTATGTCAGTCTCTCCAGGTTTGAAGGCAGGTATCATGCTCCATGGTAAATGGGATAGAGATCCAGTCGAAGTGGACTGAACCGTCCCAGCACCTGTTCCAGATTCACTACCTGACATCCTGGATCAACAAGGCTTCCAGCAAGACCTAGTTCGAAGAACACCTCGCTGGCCTTTGGTAGCTCCGCTACCAGTGTAGTTCCCTACACTGGCAGCAACCAAAACCAAGATGGGGACCCCTGGTCCTATCAAATCTCTTCTCCTCCAACACAACGCCTTCCCAAGGCACACAGGATTTTTCTATGGCTGCAAACACGGTGCAAATCCAACGGAAGGTTGCTACAGGCTACCCAAGCCCTCTGGCCCTCCTGAGCCACCAAGTTCTCCACTGCATCACGGGGCTCACAACTGGTTGCAATCGGACAACACGCTGTCACTCTCTCAAGCAGTAATGGGTTATCCACGATGGTGAAGAAGTGGCACCAAAAACACAATATACATATACATATATATATATATATACACATATATATATATATACACATATATACATATATATATATACATACAGATACAAACATATATACACACACATATATATATATGTATATATGTATATATGTATATATGTATATATACAATATATATCTATATACACACATATATATCTATATACACACATATATATCTATATACACACATATATATATATATGTATGTTCTTGTATATATATATATATATATTAACCTCTAGCGATAGATGGACAAGTTGGACACTTGGATTCTTGCCACATCCTGGAAAGACTTTTTGGGCATATTTTGGGTGACCCCCTGTAAGTGATCTTAATGTCATTCCCGCTGGTAATTCAATATGGCTGTCTTGACAATCCCAAGTTCTACCGTATATCATGGGGAAATATGGGATACTCCAAGACATCATCATTGTATAGAAGGATATACTTAATGTAATTTCATAGTTATCATATAATGGGATATACTTATATATCATCTACAACATGGGTCATTTTTGATTGCTATGTTGAATTGCTGGAGGGTCGGGATGTTGTCAAAACATTGATCCATGGGATGAGGGGTTCTCCAGTGCTGCTCCCACGGCACAATCGCGATGGAACATGGTGTGCTTGGAATATCGAAAAAGGCGGGGAGTCTTGAAAGTGAACATCCTTTATCCTCTATCTGAAATATGATGTAACACCTGTATTATCCATTCAGTCCAAACATATTTATGAGAGAAAGGTCTTTTCACATCCTCTATCTGATTGGTGCTTGAGCCATCCCTACGAATTGGATTCGTGCTTGGGGATGGTCAGCATGGCATGAAGCCCAGTTTCCAGTCTTCCATTGGTTGGGCTTTTTACCCAACATCCCCAAGCCACGATTCCAGATATGGGAAGAAGGTAAGCAATTTTTCGGGCCCACATGAAATCAATGAACATCATATATCCAAACATCTTCACTCATGATCTTGTCATGGCAATTTGTCAAAAAACACGACAGTAAACGTTATACATTCCTTTGGCACATTGTTGTGGGGTTATCTCATGGGAAGCCTGCTCCACCGGCCGGGATGAATCGGATCCATAGTTTCCCCAGTTTTGCATGGCCATTTCAAACTGGATCAGCAAAAATGGTCACTGAGAGCCATCGTATTCACATGTATAGCCTTAAAGAAAACAAAAAAATGTCATGAACAAATCAGCGTATCCAGCAAGATCGGGAATTCAATGTGTCTAAGACTTTTCCAACTGACCCTATCGAGCTGACCCCTATGTTTTCCATTTTGGCATTTTGATGGTTTTAACTGGTTTACCTTGATAATGTTGGCTTCCCAACATGATGCATAATTTGGAATGCTCGTGTAATGCGAGCTATCAATCAACTCTCCACATTTCCCCAAGTTTTGGCTCTATGCATCCAAGTGTTGCATTGGTGGGTCCACTATTTCCATCAAATTTGGTGATTTTCCCTGATTTCCCCAATTTCTAAGGGTCAGATGGGGTCGGTTAGACTAAGTGCCCAAATCACCACCTAAACGGGGCACTTAGTCTAACCGACCCCTACTCTTCCTGGACAATGTGGGGGTGGTCATCTGGGCAGGGGTCGGTTAGACTCAGTGGACTTAGTCTAACCGACCCCAATTTCTGGGACATTTCCCCAAGATCTGGGTAAGGTGAGGAGTTTAGGGAATCTTGGAAAGTGGGAATGCGGTTCGGTGGGGAACATTTCACCATATTTCACCCCATTTCCCTCAACTTTTCCCCTACTTTTTTGTGCAACTTCACTTACTCATGGTTAAATTTTGGAGGAGCTTGAGATATAAATCCCAGGGAAAATGCATCAAATTTTGCATAAACTGACCACATGATATAACATGGTGTCGGGACATAGGGTCGGGTAAATAAGGACAGTTGGCATTTTCTTAGAATGTGGCCTCAAACGGCAACATCTTCAATCAATGTTCCCCATGATTCTTCACTTTGGGCGTCCAGTTCCACCAACTTTTGTGGCCTAGATTAACCATCGGCTATAGGAGGTTCCCATATGCCAACTTGAGGAGGCTTAGAATGAATCTCACAGTTATATCATGTTATATAAATATAAATATATATATATATTTGACTATACATAATAAACATATGATTATATATATATATATGATTATATATATATGATTATATATATATATGATTATATATATATATATACATATATATATACATATACACATATACATATACATATACATATACATATACACACATAGTATATGTACATATATATATATATGTGTGTGTTATTCATGAACATAAGCCCTGACCAATCTACAATTTCGCCGCAACGAGACTTCTGGGGGAAGGCCTTGGTGATGTAGCCAGTGCCCTTTCGATTGCTGCTCTTGCTGCCCCTGGGCAAATCCTTCGAGTTCACCCGGACGATGGCCTTCCTCAGAGGAACGCTCGGGCGGTGGGCAAATTTTGGAAGTTTTTGAGTTGAAGTTGGAAGATGTTGACTGATTTTGAGTGATGTTGACTGATTTTGACTGATGTTGACTGATTTTGACATATTTCATCTGATTTTGGCTGATTTCATTGACACATATTTACAGTACATGATGGAACACAACAAATATGCTCTGATTGGCCAAAGATCTGATATCCAGCTCCAATCGACTTTTGGGGGCCCAAACACTCAACAAATCCTCAGGCGGGTGGGTCACTTCCTCATGTGTTTTATCCGCAAAAAAGCGAGCGGGCCGCTTTATTTTCCCAAATGGTGACTTCCGTGACCATTTAAGGGACAGTTGGATGGCAGCGGAGCAACCCTCCATTGTTCGGAAAGAATCACCTATTCAGCCTATTCATGATAAATCTGCTAGACATCCACTTTCAGTGTTTTTGGTGTGTTTAATTGCCATTTAAGCATGGTATGTAGATCGTGACAAGATTCCAGCCCAATGGTCCACGAGTCTGGCAAAGTGCAAGTCCCAATCTGGAAAAAAAGGCCATGTGGTAAATTAACATAGCTATGATCATAATAATAATAATATGATAATAATATGATAATAATATGATAATAAAATGATAATAAAATGATAATAATATGATAATAATATGATAATAATATGACAATAATATGATAATAATATGATAATAATATGATAATAATATGATAATAATATGATAATAATATGATAATAAAAATGATGCTAATAATGATGATGATAATAATGGTAATAAACAATCAATATAATATAAGTATAGTTTATAAAAACCATGGTCTTAATGGTTTAATCAGGTTTTATAATGAACAAGGCCGGTTTATAAATGATTTTCCCATTAAGACCTCCACTGAGATTTTAATTTTTGCCCATCATTATGGGATCTTCCAGCCATGAAACTTGATCACCAAACCGTTTTTACTGCTGTGGCTGAACCCATCCCTTTTTCAAAAAAAGAGGGATTCTAAATTACCCCGAAAATCATCCAGAATAATCCCATAAATGGATATAAATGGCTGATGCTTTTAACATCTTTGAATCCCTCTGAAACGTATGAGTCAATTAGAATAATTAGGGATCATCATCTCAATTTTGCGGGTTGACATGGGTTGACAAATAATTGAGTAATAATTAGGGATCCCTAATTGACTAATAAATATCATCATCTCAAACATGGATCATAAACCATAATAAACCATGTTTGAAACCACCAACAAGTAAACGTCCCCAATCTTTGGGAAACCCTAAATCCAATTTCAATGATCCCCTGACATTGAAAAATCCATCATTTCTGGGCGAGATGGGTTTGGTCGAGGTCGAGATGGCTTTGTCTGGAAGTCATGGACTTTGCTCCGTTTAATGCGACAAAATTGGATGTTACACCCTACTTTCAGATCAAACACACCCAAATACATCATGTTGTTAGTTCTCCAAGTATGTTTAGTCAAATGTCCCCATGCAATGGTTGATATCAGGATATATCAGGTGACAAGCAATTCACTGGATGCAACATCTAGGCAAAGGGAATCCATGGGAATCCCATGTCCACTACATCCCTTGACAATTCTATCCAAACCACATCCCAGCTACATCATTGGATAAATCACCATTCGGCGGCATATTTTTTGACTGTTAAAGGGTAAACATCCAAAATGATGTGGAAAACACATGGTTTCCGGTTCTGAAAATGATCTACATTTTATGCCGATTTTTCCCACATCTCTTCGTAAACGTAACAGCAGAGGGTTCCCAGTTGATATTCCGCAATGATTTCCCCGCCAAGATTCTCCACCTCCTGTTCTGAAACGTACTTCTCATCTGCCTTTGCCACGGTGCCATCCCCGTCCTCAGCGCCGAAGAATCCGGAACGTTCTGAAAACCGGGAGATTTGCGAGGTCAGGAGGCCATGAAAAAATAGAACATGAATTTTTAACTATTATCGAAGAATATCTATGAATATCTATGAGATATGGCGGAGGGATTCCGTGATTGTCATAGATTTATCTTCCCTCGTAGGTTCCCCAAGTGGTAGATTTAATAATGGGACAATGGTCTTCTTCAGCAAATCAAACATCTTGTTTGATAGGAAGTATTTAGGAGACAAAGTTAAAACATCGGGTCATCATCGACATCGAAACTCTGCAAACACAGAGACATACAGTGTAGATGGACAAAAAATCAAACCCTACAATCCTACAGACATGTACCAAGCAAAGCCCCACACCCCAAAATTTCAATGTTGAACACAACTCTATATAGCTTCCTCTGCGTTCAGGGTTTGATTTTTCTGTCCACCGCACCCAAACGCACAGCCCAAAGATAACATTGAAATTTCAGGATGCGGGGGCGACGACAACAGCAAGGGTTTGATTTCATCGTCCATCTACGGTAGTGAGCAGTGGGGATTTTTTTAGAGATTTCTTCAACAACCATCGAAGTGGGAAACTGCCGAAACGCACACAAAAAGTTTTGGTATTAGTGTATAATTATTCATCTTGTTGGTGGTTTTAACCATCTTGAAAATTTTTTAGTCAGTTGGGGTTATTATTCCCATATATTATGGACAAATAAAAAATGTTCCAAACCACCAACCAGTTCATGTATTGCCAATACATACCAAGATCTCCTGTGGAACCATGGAGGGAACCACCATATTTAGACACTTCAAAGATGTTTAAACTTCAACGCAGGACCAGGACCAAGCCAAGCAGTTTCCAGATTCCAGATGCAAAATGATACGTCCAAAGCTGACTCCAGATCTGGTTTCCCTTTGGTTTCTAGACAGGTGTCATCACCAACACATACCAACACTACGGATCCCTAGAATCCCAGGAAGGGGCACAAATCATGCGTTTTTCATGGCAAAACATCTGGTTCCACTTAGGGGATTCGCTCACGATTCGCTCAAATGACCCCGGCATACCCCGGCCAGGGGTCCATCAGAATGGTCTCAATCACATCCAAGTTGATCATCACCTCCCCTGACCGAAAGCCAAGCAAACGCTGATGGATGGCATGGATATTGGCTTGCGGCCACATGCAACTGGTATCTATCCAGTTGCAGGTAGACAGTTAAAACATGTTAAAACATGTTATGCTTGCATCTTAAGCTTGCATCTTATTGCATCTTATAGCATCTCATAGCAACTTATAATATGCTAATTGTAAGCGGTAAGGGCATGCGATTGATTATTCATTGAGTTTCACAGCCCATCAACTAAGGACGTGCCAACATGTTCTGCTATTCACACCGCCGTAGCACGACGCACTGACACTGCTACCTACACCTGGGTGAAGAGAATGGGTAGCTTTGAAACAAAAGTGGGCACTCCACTGTTTCTCTTCAATCGTCGAAAAAAAAATCACAGCAATTCATAGCGCCCAAATTGCCAACAAACACGATCCCATCCGTCGCCACAGGGTGTTGCCCTGCCTTTCTTGTCCTGGGCTATGCAACTCGGATCTATTCAGCATATTTTTTGGCCGGGGGAGTGGTAGCAAGCAAGAATCAGCACGTGGGGTAAAACTTAAAAAGGCATAGGTTGGTGACCGGTTGGTGCTTCTACATGTTGTATCAAATGGTTGTCACTTGTCACTTCCAAGCACTGCTACGAACCCTGAAGCCTTCAAATGGGGCTCTCCGGCATTTTTGTCTCTCAAAAACGCCACGTCATTAAACCTACAATGAAGCCATGAACCAATCCTCGTTCTCTTCTCAAATCCGACCTCAGTGTACCACATAATACCCTCTAATAACCAAAATAAGATTATTATGTAACCAGGTGGTACAATAAATTACCAATAATATCATTTCTCCTTTATTTGTGTATTATAAACATCTTCATAAATCATCGCTTCCCTAATATGAGTGGGATGTGTTGGATGGTCATTGCTGGTTACTTCATCCTGGGTTGACATCACTGACCTACCAAACCCACCATAAAACTAGAATTTGGATGAATTTGGGATACATTCTGTTTCAAACACGTCCGGCTTCAATTTTTATATGCCTCCCAACTCAGAACAAATTGCGGATTTCGGGATGAATTCTCATTTAAAGAAGCATACAGTCCATCCTCAATTTCGGATGATTCCTCGATAAAACCCCTATTTGGGATGGAAGATGAGCAATGGTGTGCTACCGGCGGTGCGTTTCTCTTTTGAAAACAAACAACTTGCCACATTTCTGTGTTTCTGGACATATATCATATCAGGTCATATCATGTCATACTCTAATTAATATCTCTGGTATACATCCTTTACTGTCAAACATACAGCAGTATGTTGTTTTTCCCAGCCTTAGATTGCACGAAGGCATTCA
>CAMXCT020006190.1:202011-269511 GCA_947184155.2 Cladocopium goreaui
AAATTGAGATCTTCACGTTTAACAACTGGTGGGACCCAACATCAATATCATCAATATATATAATTATATATAGACAGCATATATTTATATATATATGTATCATCAATGGGTTCGAAATGATTCAAATGATGTTGCACGTATTTCTCCTGCTGAGTTTCTGGTCGGTATATAGTTTCAACATGTTTCAACAGGTTTCAACCCACGCCAACTCGTTCAATGATTGGAGATCACATTCTAATATTCCCAAGAAAAGTGCGAGAAAACCGGCCAAGTCTTATTCTTCAAAGATAAGCCAAAAACAAACACTGACCCGAAGAGATAAACAACCACTGGACCACAGTACTTATTTGTTGTTACACTTGCCCAGGGAGTTTAGAAGTTTAGAAAGTACCAGGGCTCTTTGACTCCTGTTCAATAGCACTTTCAACCCTAGTTCCCAAAAGAATAATCAAAAGTCAGTGGCCAAACCCAAACTTTGTGCTGAAAACCATCTGCCAACACCACCTTTTTTTTGGGGACTGCCAACATGTTCTAACCAGCTACCCTTCACATATCATCGGATACTCAGATACTATCCATCTGTGGGAAATCTCGGAATCTCCCTACCATTGTGGAAAATCTTGGGCCAAAATCCCACAAATCTCATGCAAGTTGCATCGCCCCATCCATCCCTCATAATGCTGGAGAAGGGTGTTACCTTTGGGATCTTTAGGTGTGTACCCTTACCAAAGGCCCCGTTTACGCCGCTTTTGGCGCTTGCTTCCCTCTGGGCACAGGTTGCGAAAAAGCAACGGACGCATACGGACGCGTATAGGTCAGGGGGCTGGCTCTTGCGGGGGCGCATATGGCATATCTGGAAGCAAACTCCAGAGTGGTTTGATGATGGTGGAGGTAATGATTAATGATGATGAACAGTTGGAATTCTTGAAAATAGATTATCCCCTTCCTATGAGTCTAGCTTTATCATCCTCCGTTTTACCACGTGCCCATCTTTCTTGTTCCACCATGTTCCACATCTTCATTCCAAGCAGGCCTGACTCTCCCCTCAAACCTTTGATCGATCCAGTGCTTGGCACTGGCCGTGACCCATCGTCACGATGGTTGGTGAAAACATCGGCACATCGGCACATCGATCAGGGCGAAATCGATCATCGCCTCATTTGGCCTTGCAGAGTTTGGCCGCCTCCAATCGTCTCTCCTGGGGAGACACGGCATTCAGCTGGCGCAGTCAGCTGGCGCAGTCAGCCACTTAGCTTGCTAGTTTTGAGAGCTTCCATAGTTTGGTAGTTCCTAGTTCGTAGACTAGGTGAGGGCCCTTTTCCGAGATGAGTCAGACATCGATACCTGCACTTAGTTGCTTGTTTGGCTCAAGCCATAGACTGTCCATATCCTTGTGTCTGCATAAGAAGTGTCATTATGTACTAAGCCTTAGCCAAGAGTTTTGCCTCTGGAGACCCATGTTCACAACCTATCTGGTCCATGGTGGAAACCCATCCCCACCAGTCAACAGTTGGATATTGTTGGATCTACCCAGGGATCCTTTCCAGTGGAATCCATGGTTCTGCATGGTTCTGGCCTTTATCTGTGCTTATTCATGGGCAGGTCTTGGTACGAACACAAGCACATAAACCAGCACTGATGACACGGATCTCGGTACTTCCTGTTGAAGACTGTACTGGGATGGTGGTACCATAGTGGTCGTTCCACAGAGGCAACAAAGTCGGCATGATCTTGGCTCATATTTTCGTCAGGTCCCTTCGTAATCCGCGGAACGATGGGAAAATCATGGATGCGAAAAGTAGCAGGCCTTGCAAAAAGACATCGCAGAAAGTTATCAAACATCAAAGTTTTCCTCTCTGGTAATCAAAAGAGTGGCTAGCTGGATAGTCCCCGAACTACATTAAAAATATGGGAAAATCATCAAGCAATGGGGAAAATTTCCAGCACACCACGTTTGATTACCCGAGGGTATATCCCATTAATATCCCATTAAACCTCCATTTATCCCATTCATATCCAATTCATATCCCATTCATATCCCATTCATATCTCATTCATATCCCATTAAATCACTATAAAATTACATTAATATACATTAATTCATTATGAAATACCATTAAATCACTATAAAGTCCCATTCAATCACTTCAAAATCCCATCATAAATGCCATTAAACCAAGCACTGCCCCAACAAAAAATCACCATCACCGCCAAATCGCCCATTCCGCCGATCGGGGCCCAAAGAGCTGCCGCGCAATGTCGGTCGCCTGGGCGCCTGAGTTCTTCGGGATTTCGCCAGTCAAAATGCCTGGTTTTTATGGGAGAAGCACAAGTGATTTTGATGGACTTGGCTTGCTACAATAAAGCAACACAAAAACGGGAGATTTAAAGAACCTAGCGATCGTTAATGATCTTTACCAGCTTTTAAGAGCGAAAAGAGTTTTATCAATGAACACATTCATGAAGATCTTGAGTTTTTGTGATGTAACTGGCAACGGTTTGGGTTTTACCAGCAACACATGGTGGTTTCATAAGGGTAAGCATATGAAACATGCAAGCCACTCAGGATTTCTCAGGAAAAAAATGTTAAAACAATGGGCTGCCAACCATTCATTGCCAGCAGGATGACAACAACGACATGATGAGCTCCACCGCATAACCGAGCTCCAACTGTGGCACTGGGGACTGGTGGTGATGGTTTATCCATCATTCATTACCTATGTATACCTATTCCAGATGAGCGCATCCAAGAATGGAAGACCAACACAACTACATTTATCTCAGTTTCAGGACCGGGACCTTTGTTTTTTTGGCAGAATCAATCCATCAAGAAGTGTGGCAAAAAGTCAACAATGAATCGAATATGTTCTAGTGTTTCCCTAATTTCCCTATCATTCATGTGAGAAAATATCAATTGTATGGGTATGGGTATTAGTCTGGAATAATTAGTTCAAATATATTCAAACAACCCCTCTAAGACCCTAAGTGAAGTTTGAGGTGCTTTCCCCCATGGAGATTTACCCAGATTCATGGCTCAATGACAACCCAGTTCGTATGTTCAGATCCCTGCCCACCCGTCCCAGAATTGGCTTCAACAGAAACACAATGCAGGTATCCACCATCATTATTCGGTATTGCGCAATTCTTTAATTACTCCAATCCATGGAACGCTCCATTGATGGAGCGAGTTATATACTGTATATTATGTATATTTTTGCTCAAGCACACAGAAGCTTCACGCTGCGGCTAGCATCTCGGTCACGAATTCTAAATGTTCGCTGGTTCAACCAGCAAAATCTGGCCCAAGTGCACCACCATACTCTGTGCATAGCATGGACGTGCATTTGGCCTTAAAGCTATCGGCGACCTGCACAGTGCTGTCCGTGGTGCAGGACAAAATCGCCTCATGCAATCCCTGTGCAAGTGCAGCATTAAGTGCTGGGGGATACTCTTTCAGCACAGACGTGGACCAATTGCCTTGATTGTCACGTCCAATCGAAACTGACATGGGAACCTTCTGGGCAATCTGCCACTGTCTCAAAATCTGCACAAGATGGGGAGCATTCAGCGCAAGAAGGGATGTGGGTTTCGGTGATTTGGCACCCCACAAACCCTGCGCCAAGGTGATAAGTTGAAACCCCGGGAGCGCCTGCAAGAGAGCTACAAGAGAGGTTCTCCAAATGGAAACCGAATCTTCATTATCTGGGGCAGCGGGATGTTCCGTGACCGCTACGCCACCTGTACAATAAAGATCGATCACAGCTTCCAGCTGAAACCCCATCAGGACATTCCCTACCCTCACCTGCGTCACTTCGCGCAAACTCAGTGCCTCTTTGCCCCAAGGATGTTCTGCTGTGCGAAGAACTCGTGGAGCTCGTCGTCGATCATCCACAGCCCTCTCCCGGGCTTTTGACCAGGTCTCGCAGGGGGGACCACCAAGCAGACCAATGACGATACGAGCGCGAATGGCACTCTTCCAGAAGGCCCGAGTAGCTGGACGCAGCAAGTCGCCCCAAACCTCGCTCAGAACGACGTCCAAGGAGATCACCTGAATCCATATACCTTCTGGGGCCTGGAACTGGTCAAAGAAGAACTGGAAGTCCCCTCGCCGCCGGCGGCCCGAGAAAAGGTGAAGGAAATAGCGCTCTGCACTAAAGCCACGAGGAACAGGAGGAGCAGGCAGAGCTCCATCACGTCTTGCCTGTGCTTCAAGCGCACAGCATTCAATCAAGACATGCGCTTCATGATGCCAATGTCCTTGCTCCTTCTTGCTCTCTTCAACGAGGAAGTCCCAACTGGTGTGGAGCGCAAGGTGTCGAAAAAGCTCTCGAAATTGCTTCAAGTCAAAAGGCAGAACAGAGACATCTTGCTCCGTCGCGGCGTCACCCAGATGACGGAGTGTCTTTTGCACAACCTCCCATGAAAGAGGACGGCCCTGGACACACATACGGGTTCGCCTGTAAGCATCTTGAATCCCTGTTGATTCCAAAAGAGTCTCATAGATGTCTTCAAACAGCTGCAAATCATAGTCATCAGCAAGTGCACGATGCCCATGTTCCAGCTTTGGTCCTTGCGCTTGAAGAGGGGGAAGCAATTGATCATGAACACGCTCAAGGCGTGTATTGGTAGTGGAGCCAATGCCAGGAGCAGGTGCGAAACGAACTCCACGTCGCTGCAAGCTGTGGCGGCAAAATTCCGCTCGCATCAAGTGAAGCTGCAATTTCCCATGACTGTGGAACTCCCGAAGACAGCTGCCACATTGAGTACCCTCAAAGAGGTGGCGTACTGCTTGCGTCACTCCATGAACACGAAACATATGGGCGCCACAACCTCCTCTGGAGGAGAACCTCTTTTCACATGCGAAACACCCAAATATCTCAGCAGTGAAATCAGTCACTCTAGCAGGCGGCGGGTGCACAATTTGGTCATGGTCCTGCAGAGCACCCAGGGCATTCCGATGAAATGCACGGACCTCGTACAGCAGATCACGTTGAGCAGCTGCATGGGCACCAGCGCGAACAATGAGCTTCTTCCAATACTTACGATGGTACTTCATGAGGTACGTCCATGCTGGGAAGTGATGCTTGGGATCAGGCAATTCTGAGGACGCACATAGTTGCGTCCACATCCACTCCAGGTCACTGCAGACAAGTGTTGTCCATTCAGTGTCCTCATTGAGGAGCCCCCACGAGGTGGTTTCCCCAGCAGCATAGAGCGCACCAAGATGTCGAAGCCGTTGGATCCGAAGCAAGTCTGACGGATCAGGCAAGCCAGTCACGTTCAATACTTCGGCGTCACGGCTCTGCTGGGCGGATTGTCCAGGCAACAATCGTTTGTACAACTTGATCAATGAAGTGTGTAAGGCATGTCTGGTCTTGGCATCTCTCAGAGTCCATGACTCGCAGCCGTACACGAATTTGCTGAGAATAAGAGTTCTGCAAAGTTCAGCACGTCGTTTCAAGGACAAATGTTTGTTTTGATACAAAATCCTTCTGTGCTGTTGAAAAGCCGTCTGGGCAATGCTGAATCTTTTGCGTACCTCTTGTCTCATGTCGCCTTTGTGATGAAGAAGGCAGCCCAAATGGGTGTAACAAGGCACCAGGTGGATGTTAACAGCTCCCTCAGATGTGAGCACAGGAAGCGTCTTGGGGGCAGTGGGCCCAAAATTGCGCTTGCGTGCTTCAACGGAGCCTTTGCCCTGAAACGTGAGAAGAATAGCTGTCTTCCCCGGTGCCAAATTGGGTGTCATAGCAAATTCGGCACACTTCTGCAATAACAGACTGCAGATCTGTCCCGCTTTTCTCTCAAGCTGACTTGCATCACTGTCAGCAAAGCAGAAGGCACTGTCGTCCATCCAAGTGGGACCTAAAAAGGGTGACCGCACTGGTTCTGTCTGTGGCTCGAATGTGCAAGGCAAAGCAGAACACTGAAATCCATGGGCTTCAGGGACCGTGTCGATAAGCCCCAGACGTGTCACTTCAGCTTCAAAATCGTGGAGCAACCGTGCCCAGAGGAAGCTAAAGATCAGATCCGCCCAACTGTCACCAGGGCGCGTGCCCAACTGCGTTTTGCATGCATCATCCTGTCCATATAACGAAAAATGGGTGTCCGTGTGCAAGGATCTGACTGCCTGTTGCCATTGGGGATTCATTCCCGCACGGGCAAGAGCATGATCATCATCAAGGTGCTTGTAGAGCTCGTGCAACAGATCTGTGCTCATACCCAATCTCGCACCCATTTGGGCAATGACAATGTCGTTGGCAGGACCGCCAATGGCAAGCTCTCGCACAATTCTGTAAAACGCTTCACACAAATCAAGAAAGATCATGCCAACATTCAGTCCTCTGGCTCGACGTGATCGAAGGTAGGCTCTGGCCTGGTGCACACCAAGCCCCACAGCAATCCTGCGCTTGCCGCCCAGCTGTTGACGTTGCAAGTACTTCTCGAAGAGCTCTGAAGAGTGCACTCTGAGGCATCGATGTAGTGATTTTCCAATGTGTGAAGATACAAGAATGCTGCGGTAAGAGACGCAGCGATCCTTGGCACCTTTCCCCTTCCAAAGGGGGTGCAGGCGACCACCCTTATGGAGGAGACTTTCCTGACCATGAGTGATGGTTTTGAGCAACAGAGCATACGTCTTTCTCGCAAGCATGGCAGGACCACGATGGCATACTGTCGCTGGCACTCCATCCGGACCCGTAGCCTTTCCTGGGGCAACTCGTCTGTAAGCTGATTCCAGATCGCTAAGGCTTGGAAGGTCCATGAGGGACAAGTCCAAGGAAGAAGCCTGGAAGTGCTGCAAGTTGGCAATCCACTCTTCACGTTGCTGTTGAGCAGGAATTCGCTTTCCACCTTCCATGGTCTGAAAAAAGCGGATCCAAGTGTCTAAAGCCTCTGTCGGACTGCCGCAGACTTGGCCATGCTCATCTTTGATGAATGGCAGTGCCTTACGAGTGCACTTGCGCAAATTGGTAGATCCAATGATCTGCCGTAGCTCATGCAAAATGGTAGACGCAGAGGCTGACGGTGACAAGTGCTGAAAGACTTTGCGCAGTTGATCATGCTTGGCAAGTTTCAGCCTGTCACGTAATTGCTTCGAAGCTCGATGTAATCCACATATCAGGCGCACCCTGCAGCACATTAACCATGTGTCATACTTCCAGAAGGCAGCAGGATCTGGCTTCTTGTCTTTGCTCAAGGCTGAGAAGCATGCTGAAAGCAATTCAAATTTGTGCCGAAGTGTGAGTTCCTTCAGAGCTTTGCGTCGTTCCAATTTGCAAATACGCAAGTGCCATACATCATCAGTGATGAATTTCTTTTTGGGTTTGGCCTTGGATTTGGGACACAAAGATGCCAAGCCCGTCAAGAGGTGTTGGTTGAAGTCAGCAACGTGTTGTTCAACATCACAGTTCCAAGCCACCGTGTGATAAGATTCCAGCACCGCACGAACATGCCCATGTTGAACTTTGTCATGATCGCAACCAGCCGCATGAATCTTTGGACGGGATCTCGGTCCCCTTGGTGCCAGCAGGACTTGTTTCCATTCAAGCTGAAGGCCAACAGCCACATGATCGTACATGCCGGTTCCCAAATCAAAGTCTTCCAGGACTCCAGAAAAGGTGCAGGATGCAAGCAATTCATGGTCAATCACGAGGTGATCAATGCAGTGCTCGTGCATGCCGTTGGGACTTCTCCATGTGGTAGTGGTGCCATCATGGATGGAGCAAGTAGCCGGCAATGTCAGCCCATGCACAGAAAGGAAATTCCTGAAAAGATGTGTATTGGCAGTGGTTTTGAATCCGTCTTGGTGGACCACGATGTCATCGCGGGATCCAGGATCAGCATTGGCATCAATCATCATGAAGAGGCGGTCATCCGGTTTCTTCTGCGAGACAATCTGAGAAAGATGAACCCACCAGTCAGCTCGCTGGGCCTCGTCAAGGCCGGACTGTGGAGCATATCCAACAATGATGGCCCATTGGATGTGGTTGTTGACAACTCGAACCATGAGTAAGCGGGGATCTCGATAGAGAACCTGCATGTCCGCGACTTGCAGAAAAAGTGGTCTGCCACCAAGATGACCAAAGGGAACTTGAAGGTTGACCCAGAGCTCAACGCCATAAAGTCCTCCTTCCTCGTGACCAGAGCCAAACCGTACAACACCGTCAGCCGTGCTGAAGGTTTCGGGGGTACGAGTCTCCTGAAGGCCCAGGAACAAGAGGCGCATGGCTTGAAATTGTTGTCGTAAATAAAGCGTCTTGCCTGCATGTCCCCACTCTCCGTTGTACATGGAGGCCACATTGGCGGAGCCCATGCTCACACAAAGGTCAAGGACCTGATGACTACTTGTTGCACCAGCAGGACTGTTGGAAATACCTGTAGACTCCTCAAGCAATGGAAGATCAGGTGCAGGGGCATGTAGTCCAGTCGCACAAACAGAGGGCATCCCATCTGAGTGGCTCAACAAGGTCCAAAAGTGGGGAAGAAATGGCCGCCAGCGCTGCATAGACAGAGCTTGCCGAGGAAAATGAAAGCTTTTCTGCCGTTCAGAGCTGGCCAGCCAGTCCACAAGGTCGTTGAACGGCTCTCCACAATGACTGGGAATATGCTCAACACATAGGCAATGGTCAGGCAATGGTCAGGCAATGCGGTTTCGAGAGCTTGAAACACGCCCCTGAAGCACTGGAAAGATGCCGTGGAATCAGAGCTGCCAATTTCGCCGGTTGCTTGCCTGGACGATATTTGTGAATCTGACCTGAAAATGGTAGGCGTCTGGATATTTTGTGCTAAGCGCCATAGGCCCGCCCAAGTGAGAGCTTCACGCTCGGCAATATGTGATCCAAGGTATTCTGCACCGAGGAAATGGGCGCTCTGGCAGTCGTAGTGGACCTCTTGGGCTGTCCATCCAAGAACTTCAACTGTGTGAAAGTCATTGGGGCCAAACTTTTCACCAATAACAACAAACGCCCAGGTGTCACCATGGCCATGTTCTGCATTCCAGAGCGCCGGCTTGTGCTTGGCTTTGGCATGAGATGACCCATCAGTGTAGATGATAATGCGGTCAAAATCTGCCAAATTGGTGGACGCACTGATACGCAAGGCTGCAAGCGTAGTGTCAGGAAACTGGTATCCTTCGGGGTTGCGACATAGCATGTCATTGGCAGATGAGAAGAACTCAATGATTTCTTGTAAGTTGAGGCCATAGTCAATGACGCAATCTGTGTCAGCAACTGCAGTCGGAACCAGAAAGAAAGGGCCGACGTTGTCCTTGGGCGAAATTGGTGTAGGCCAATCTGGCGCCTGTTTGGTGGGCGGAATGACGCTGGATACTTGTACAACAACATCTTCAAAAATCACCTGGAAGATTCCACATTCCAGAAGCTTGAGGTCAAGGACAGTTGCGCGCCAATAGCCACACAAATACAGGAAGCTCATGATGTCAACCGTGGTGAGTTGTTTGTCACTACTGTGCATGAAAGCTCCATTCGTGTCTGACGTCTCCACGTTGCAGAACATGTAATGGAAGATATCTGCAGGTTTTTGCCAATCTTTGGGAAGGCAAAGAGCAACATCATGAGCATCAAACTTGTACACATCACAATCATGGCCCCAGTGTCGGAGTTCATTGCATATCTCAATCGAGCTGCAGGGCTCAGAGCATTCCACGTAAGTGGGCAAAGGTGCCATGGGTGCACCAGCAATGAGTCTGACAGGCATGGGTGTCGTTTCTGTGATCTCTTCCGGGATGAGTTCATCAAGCACAATCTTTGTCTTTACCTTGTGCAGACAAGTCTGCAACAGTGCCGTACCCTCCGTCTCCGCAGTCATGGCAACCTGGGGAGCATTGCTCGATGCGCTGATGTCGGCAAGATTGTTTCTGATAATCAGAAATGAGAAACCATGACGAGCTTGATATTGTTGTCCATCACGAAGTTCAAGTTCTCCCCACCATACCATGCAGTCGACGTGCCCCGGTCTGCAAGAGCGCAAGATGCCAGCGGCCTCAAGGATGTGTGACCTCCAGAACTGTGTCGAGACAGTACGAATGCCACCATGCATGTTGTGGTCTCCTCTTCCTGAGTTGAGAGTCGCAATGTGTATGCTCTTGAGATGAGCAACAGGATTTTGCAAGACTAAGACATGCGGCAGCACTTCAGGCATCCAAAGCGACGATCTCGGCTGAGGGGTGATGAGATATAAATGGACAGGGCTATCAGGATCTAAACGATCGTCCCACGCTTCAGCAATGGCATCAGCCCATTGTCCAAAATCTGGCAAGAGCCTCACAGGCCGAGATGTCTCACATTCAGGCCAGCGTTCGCAATCGGAGAACCATGTGGAGATGTAGAGGATCCTGCCCTCATCTGCTCGTTCAACTGCAGCATGCATCGTCCACGTTCTGTGTAGTGCATCCAAGCATTCAAGATGCTCTCCAAATTGGAGTTCTGGCCGGCCTGGCTCCTCAGGAGGAAACAATGGTGTAACAAAGGTGTCACCTTCGCATTCACTACCAGTTGGCAGTCGACATTTGCGTTGTGACGCCTCATGCACATTGGTGATGTCCTGCAAGACAGCGCGAGTATGATGAACATTGATCTGTCCAAGGCTCATCAAATCATCATCCACATGTATGTAAGGCTGATCATGTGTGTCAACCATGCAGCCAGAGTCCGGATCATCAGGATGAGAAGGCACAGCTATGCGGATGTAATCTCCATGCTGAACATCATGAACCTCCTCACAAACCTCCAAGGGTATGCCGTTGATCCAAACATCGCAGCGATGTGGTGACAGCGCGCAAAAGCCGTCAAAGCCTGCAAGACGAATAACCGATGCTCTATTGATTCTTCGTGGGATCCAAATTGGCCGGCGGTCAATGCGAAGCTGAGGCCCTCGAGCATCAGCTTTGTACTCAATGTCAAGAAGACAAAGTCTGAGAAAGTCGGCCGATGGTGCATCTTGTCGTCTTTGAAGAAGAAGGCATTCAAGGTCATTCTGCTCAATGTCAGCTGGACGATGATCTACATGATGGAGAGAAACAACGTCATCAATTGACAGTTCAAATTGGACAGCTGTGAGCTCCCAGAGAAGATCAGCATTGTCCCAGGGTGCATCAATTTGCCGCTCTTGTCCATCCAGGCTAAAAATGACAGTCAAAAAGCTTTCTTCGTCATCTTGGTGCAGAGACATGGCAGCGGTACCAACATCATTTGAGGAGCTGGAAGAACTGGTCCCTCCGTCCGAGGTACCTCTGAAACTCTGCAGCGACCTGGCCATGAAAGATGTAGCATCCTCCGGTTGATTCTCTCTTGTACCACTGGCTGCAGATGCTGGGTGTGCTCCTTCTGGGTTCTCAGCTTCATCATCATTCCACTCATGTCGAGCTTGAACAGCACGTAGACGTTGCACACGTGCAACAAGATTTTGTTCAGCTTCTTCAGCAGACAATCGAGAAGGTACGCGAATGGTGATGCCCATGCCTTCTTCTACAACAATGGCCTGATCTCTCGGAAGGAGACGAAAACCAACATGTAGTGTGCATGGGTCTGAACCATCCTGTTCGCGTGCTCGACACGTCTCAGCAGCATCACCTAATTGGAGAACCTCCTCGAAAGTCAATAGAGGGGTCACCGAGTGGGCCATTTCAAAAGTCCATGTGCGAGGATCATCAATGAATACTGCAGTGACGAGGCACGGAACTCTTGGAGGCACAGGATTTTGATGAATGATGACAGTTGCAATCATGGCACTGGCCTGCAAAGCAGGTGGCTGTGGACGCACGAAGACCAAGTCAATGGGCAAGTGGGCAACAGCTAAGTCTTCCCATACAAAGCGTGCATCTCGCTCCCAGTTGGTATAGTCAGTGGAACATCTTATGGGTCTGGGAGGTCCACTGTGCTGATGACCAACATGATTGATGAAGTAGGACTTCAAAAAGATGACCGGGTCCTCTGCATCTGTGTCAGGCCTTCCTTCAGTTTGCAAAAGCTCCCAGACAGTGTCTTGCCAAGACTGGTCCTGAGCTGGAACCGGCCCAGCACGTGGTGGCTGATGCCTCTGCGATAAATCAGTGTTGGATGTCATTGATACTGAACTTTCGGAGGTTGCACTGGAAAAGGGAAAGGATTTGTTCTTCTTGGAACGTGTCCTTCTTGAACTCCATGGTTTGCCTTCAGCATGTGTCCATGATGCCAACGAAGTCAAAGTCATGGATGTAGAATGTGGTTGATAAAATAAGTCATCGTCATCAGGTGAAAAGAAGGCAATCTCAACATCCTGCTCAAAGGAAACAAAATTGGCGCTACGGTGGTTCACTGTGTCATGTTGAAATGGTGACTCAGGCTGTACGGCTGATAGGCTCTGTTGCCAACTCCCAAGTTGGAAGGATAGAGCAATCGCACTGTCATAGGCCTGCCATTCACTCATGAAATTCTTTTCATAAAGGATGGAGTGACTCCACTTCATCAGGGCGTCACAGGTCTCCATCGGCCATGGGCCGCTAACCTTACGGCCTAGCGACCGGCCCCACCAAAAGGCTGCATCGCGGTGGATTTGGCCAAGCCATCGTCTGTACGCTGACGCTTGTTGCCCTGTTCCTCCACCATATCCTCGGTGCTGGCCTTGAGTTGAACCAAACCGTCCAACATGCTTGAGACGCCTTCTCTCATGATCTGGCCCGTCTTGACTGTGCGATCGACGGCCTCGTCCTCGTCTTCGATGGTTTCCACTTGATCCTTCAATTCTTCCTCGGTCGCAACCTTCTTCGCCTCGTCGAGCCCTTCCTGCGCAGTGGCCAATGCCGTTTCGGCCATAATAATCTGCTCCTCCAGCTTGCGATCTTCTTTGTCGAAGTCCATCACAAAGCTTTTCCAGGTCTCGATGGCAGACTCGAGGTATTGCTTCCAGGAAGAATGAAGGTTGGCACGCGCCTGTCACGCCTCCAGCATCACAGTCTTGGCATCTCCATGAATGGTGACTGCCTTGTGCAACTTGGATGTCGCACTTTTGTGATGTAGTACGTCCGCCTCCTTGGCCAGGGTTTGCAATTCGGGATCGTCCTTCTTTTTCAAGACACTGACAATCTCCATGAGCTTCGCTTCCGCCCTGGTTTGCGCACTGGATGATGCCTGAGTGGAGGCTGATTCCGGCGCTGTTGCATTGTTGGTCCATGGAGGCGGTTCGATGGCTTTGCTCTTGCCTTTGCCTTTGGGACCTCCTTTCACTGGCTGCTTGCCTTTGCCAGTCCCCTTGTGCTTCTGGGTCTGGTTGGGCTTGCGCTGGCGCCGTGGCTCCTGTCGCTGCCGCGGGGACTGTGTCCTCTGCCTCGCTGAGTTCGATCTGGTCGAATGGTATTCCCAGTCGTCCTCCTCTCCTGTCCAAGGCTCCGGATAGCTCCAGGATGTATAGGTCTGACGATTCGAAGCCTGATTGGAAGATCGGTTGGCATTCGAACTGGTCTTGCCCTTCTGGCTTGGTGGCGTGAAGGAATGGTCCATGAAGTCTTCCCAATGTCCTCCACAATCGCCACAGCAATTCACATTGAATCGGTTCAGTTTGCTGCAATTGAGACAGCGCCAGGGATCCTTTGATTTCCACATGGCTTGAAGCAATTGATGAAGCAAGCTGGGGTCTCTTGAATGATGTGCCCGAAGGAGTCTGTATGCACGGTACAGCTGCCGACCCGTCAAAGGCTGCAGGCGCTTCCTGTGCAAATGCCAGGCAAGTCTTGCCTGTGCTCTCTGGCGCCTTAAGCGCCTTCGCTGTGAAGGTGTAATCTTGCGAGCAAACAAGGATCACGTAGAGCAAGACAATCACAAAGGGCATGAAAATCAAATAAGGACCACGAAAAGATTGTATTGACCAGAAATGTAGAAAAGTTCCCAAGAGATCAGTGTGCCCACCCCTTGTGAGCAGAGATCAATCCCAAGAAAAATTCCCAATGAACCAGCCAATAAATTGTATTGTAACCCCTCACCTGGTTTGTGGCAGAGCACCAGGAAAACCCGTCCTTGGAAACCAAGGGATGAGGTCAAACACCGCGAAGAACACGTAGGACTTGGCGGGGAAGACCAGGAACAGAAGCAAAGGTGATATTGCCCTGCACTGTGGCAATAGAGCACAAGAAGTGCCAGAAGGCGCGATGCTCACGTCAGCGCCCGCGGTCCGTTGCTTCGGCAGACCGCTAGGGAATGGAACTGCAAGGGGCCCTGCAGCCAAACACCTATTATGTATATATATATATCTCTCTCTCTCTCTCTCTTTCTCTCTCTCTCTATCCCCCTCTCTCTCTCTCTCTCTCTCTCTCTCTCTCCATCGACTTCAGACTAGGTTTTATAATTCCCCATGTTTCATTGCTAAATCCCAAGTTTGATAGTTTTTCTTCTCGAAAACTCCAAGAAAATCAATCCATGGAAGCCGAGGAACGGTAGTGATTCACCAGCGCTTGCTTCAGAATGGGATCAGCCGCTGGACCACGAGGGAACTCAGCCAACCTCAGGGCGTACCCGCTACCGACCGCTACCGACCGCTACCGACCGCTACCGACCGCTACCGACCCGTGGCCGTTTTAAGGGCGATGTGCCATGTGCCAAACCATGTGCATTTTGAACATAGTGGATTTCATGAAATACAATCTTTACATGCTTTTGTAACTTTTATATTTTTATATGATGTAAATTGTCTTTCATAGACAACTGGTAACTGTAGGCCCTTGGTTGGGGACCTAAAAAACATGATCTAGTGAAAGTGAATGTGAAGGTGTATAATGAATTATAGCCTACATCTATATATCTATATCTACCAATTTTTGATCTGCATATACATACACACAGACACACACATGTATGTATGTATGTATGTCTGTATGTATGTCTGTATGTATGTATGTATGTATGTATGTATGTATGTATGTAATGTATGTAATGTATGTAATGTATGTAATGTATGTAATGTATGTAATGTATGTAATGTATGTGTATGTAATGTATGTAATGTATGTATGTATGTATGTATGTAATGTATGTAATGTATGTAATGTATGTAATGTATGTAATGTATGTAATGTATGTAATGTATGTAATGTATGTAATGTATGTAATGTATGTATGTGTATGTATGTATGTATGTAATGTATGTATGTATGTAATGTATGTAATGTATGTAATGTATGTAATGTATGTAATGTATGTAATGTATGTAATGTATGTAATGTATGTAATGTATGTATGTATGTATGTAATGTATGTAATGTATGTAATGTATGTAATGTATGTAATGTATGTAATGTATGTAATGTATGTATGTATGTATGTATGTATGTATGTATGTATGTATGTATGTATGTATGTATATATATATATGCGTGCATGCATATAGAGTGCTTGAATGCTAAATGTGACCTCCATGGTTGGCGGAAACCCCGCACCTGTTTGGTGGATCTCCGATGATCTCCGGCGGTTGGTGGACCAAAGAATTGTGGGATCAGTCGGTCATCTTCCCGACTAACGCCCAGAAATCTGGAAGGTCCAAAGAAATTCCATGTAAAAACTACAGTGTTCCACATAGGTTCTGCATGGGCGTGTCTGAAAATAGGGACCAAATTTCTATGGTTGTGGTCTAGAAGCGCATTTTTCCATATTTTTCCCATTCAAATAGCAATCAATCGGGGTATACGCCCTCAGCCCCTTCCGTAACGAAGGAGTCCAGATACACCGGACCAACAGCCGCCAACATGGCCGCATACCAGACCTGAGTTCGGTGAGAAGTGCAGCGAACAAGTGCCGCACCCGACACGGATGTAGCATGCTGACATTCTGGGTAAAATCTGTGGGGTTTCTGAAGTCATGTTGGACCCCAAAGTCACCATAGGTTGTTTCAACAATAGAATGGTCTAATGACTTGGATGATTTGCGGGGTACCCTCCACTTTAAGAAACCTCCATATGTTTGAAAATGATAGTACCAAGTATGCAAACTGAGTGTTTTGTCTGCGGGTCAAAACGACTGATACCCTTCTGTTCACCCCAAAATAGCTGCTGTTTATGGATGTCCATTCCCAAAAATATGACTATAGTGGGTATGCAAAAGCAAGCAATCACCAAACAATTAGAGCATATCAATGTGCATAACATATATATATATAATACCAATAAAATCATAATAATAATACATATATGTAAATAATATATAATATATATATAACTTATAATATATATATATATATATATAACTTCTAAATAATATATATAATATAATGTATATATACATTATAAATATATAATATAATAAATAAACATCATATAATGTCAAACTCTTCCCTTTTAAGAAACCGACCTGGAGGCTTCCCCTGAGCTCACCAAACGTGCCAAGTAACATCCCTGGTTGCCAGGACGTTGTCAAAACAGATTGAGTGCAAACCTCGGGAAGCGGGCCAAAATATTTGGTAATTTCTACTCATATTCTATCTTGATCGTATAAGTATGTAATAGTGGTCATCTATAGTAAAATATATTCAATGTGATAGAATATTCTATCCAAAAGAAGATATGTGGTAACCCCATCATAGATCAAGTGGGAGTCTCATAGGTCCCCATTCTATAGAAGAAATTCCGAAGGATTTTTTTTGGTAACCTCTTATCTCTTGTAGTAACATTCCAGGTAGCCTCCAATAAACGTCTTTCTTTCTTGAGTGCTGCGGTGCAGTGCCTTGTCAATCTTCTGGAGCAAATCGGAACACTAAACAGTAGAGATATTCACCTTGAAAAGGACGTCCACAAACAACTATGGAAAGCCATGGTTGCTATTTGTTGCTTCCCTTGGAAGTCATTGAACCAAATGGGCAATCTTTGATAGCAATGTTCAATTGCCAAAGGGTAGGTGGTTAAGAACCTATCTCTCTCCGGGGTTTATCCAACTTGTAGATGGGTTCTAGTTTAATTAAGAAAAAAACACCAACTGACATATCCAGCTGTATCGAGATTTGGACTGCCCAGCGATGAAAGTTTAGCTCTTTAACAGTCAACCTGTCTGAGCGATCAATCATTCCGCACCAGTTCTTCTACATAGCTTTGTAAGAACTCAAGCATGATTAAAGGCGAACTTCGATGATTATCAATATCCTTGTTGTCTTGACGATGTGTTCGCCTGTCTGATCTCACCTTCCCTTCAATAGCTTCCTTTCCATGGCTTCCGCTGCTCGAGACCCACGTGTTCGAAATGGTGATGTTGATGTTTCCATTATTCTTCCATGATCTAAATAATGGATGGAACATCAAACGTTTCTCATTATTTCCATTATTTCCATATATTTCCATTATTTAGATCATGTATCCGCACATGTTCCCTCTTTTTCATTTTTTTTCCATGATCTACGAATCTCATTTCCTGCAACTCTGCCGCTTGTAACACCTACGTTTCTGAATGATCTCCAGCTGATTTTCCCACTGTCCATGGCCAATCCCCAGATACGATGAAAAACATTGCTGGTGAAGTTAATTCAACACCTCCATTCACACTGTGAATGGAGGTGTTGAATTAACTTCACCAGCAATGTTTATTTTCACAGCAACTACAGTAACTTGGACAACGATCCAGCCGATCTCCCCAGCTATAGGTTGGTCAACACAAATGCCATCCAACTATAGACTCACATGCACATGTACAGTTATACATGCGTAGATAAACCCTACTTGATATATATATATGTGTGAATTAGAATAATTCATTGAGCCAATTTCATTAAATTAAATTTCAATACTTGAACATGAATATTACCATCTAATAGTGCTCACTATATATAATATTACCAAGATATAGACATCACTATAGTGTATAATGAAACAAAAAATAGACACATAGATAAACTTTACTACGTTATATACATGTATAATGTGTAACATACATGGCATGGTTTACTTGGTATAATATTTGGTTTACTTGGTATATAAACATATAGACCATGTAGATCTGGGTCAATTAGACTATTTACTATTTTACTATTTCACTAACCTGAATCTTGCAAAGGGGATGATTTCCTATCTAAACCATGATGACCCAGGGTTAGAACAGTCGTTGTGGTTACCCTCTGGTAAACTAACATAACTATGGAAAATCACAATTTTTAACGGGAAAACTCACTATATATAAATGGCCATGTTCAATAGCAAACTCAGCTATTACCAGAGGGTACCCATCTCCCAATCCCCCAGTCGCAGCAAACCGGGGGCTTTGTGCACGTTGTGGCCGTGCGTGGATCCAGAAACCCCGCTCCAAGTCCACGGAAAGCTGATCGGAGGACCACTTGGCACCTGAGATCTTTGGAAGCCTATGGGGAAACTAACATAACGAACTGGAAAATCATCACTTTTCATAGATAAATAGTGATAAACTCAACTATTTCTATGGCCATTTTCCATAGCTACTGTGGATGATTGCGAAATATTGCGAAATCCTGCACCAGTTGGTAGATGGTTTTTCCCATTCTCAACCCATTACAGTGTTTCCAGGTACCTAATAGTTCCCAAATGGTGCAGGATTTCTTCCATCCACAGTAGCCATGGAAAATGGCCATAGGAATAGTTGAGTTTATCACTATTTATCTATGAAAAGTGATGATTTTCCAGTTCGTTATGTTAGTTTACCAGAGGCTACCCATGCTGGCGGGTGCCTTGAAACAAGCCCCACAAAACATGAAGAGTAGGAATGTCATGGTTCATATCGGCTTGATTTTTTTAAAAATAAGGGACAACTATCTGTCAAACACAGTCAAATATCTGGATTTCCTTGTCATTTTTATCTGGCGCAAAGAATTCTGAAAACGATGGTTTTGTAGCCAATTTCGATGTCCAATTGGTGGATCAACCATTTGGACAATCCGTTAACACATCCACAATTCCACAATCGTTTAGCGATGACACAGAAACGTACGTTAGTTTAATATAAGTTGCGATAAAACACCTATGGACCTATGGCTATTCTTAGATATTAGATACCTGGCAAACATGCAAACAAAATCAATCTTTCTCTGGGTGTTTGTATACCAATCTATTATCATATCGACAACAAATATTAGACATTATAAACTGCGGGTGACAAGCTCAATGTCTATTTTTCAGGGCCACCACTTGCAAATTTTGCCAAGCCAACTTAAGACTTACAAGCGGTGTAGCAGCAGCATCAGCGTAGCATCAGTCTGTGCTGTGTCAACCCTCAGCTCACCCCATCCCAACCCTTCAGCCAAGTAACAGCATTTTAGTTTCTAGGGGACAGCATTAGCAAGTATTCCAAGTTTGACTCAGGTGTAAACACCATAAATATATATATATATATAAACATATATATATAAGCATATATAAACATATATAAACATATTTTTTTTTTAAAAAAAAAAAACATCAATCATCATCAATCGTCATCGTCATCATCAATCGTCATCGTCATCGTCATCGTCATCATCATCATCATCATCATCATGATCATGAGTTCCAAATCATAAATCTCTAAAAGACACTTATTGCTGTGTTTTTGTGAAATCTCTGCCTGGGAACCTCAACCGTTGGTGTCCAAGAGGCAGCCTCGGAAGAAGCGTAACGAGTCGGAGGGCTGCATCGCCTCCAAATCTCCGCCTGAAAACGGTGGCGTCTTGGGAACAGCGGTGGAGTCAGTAAAGTTGGAGTAACTAATACATGCAGCAATTAATATAGTAATATACGGTACAGTAATATTTATATGTAACTATTATGTAACTATATGTTTTATTGTATGTTTTATGGTACCAAACTTTCTGAAGGGTGGAATATGGTGCAATATGGTGGAATGGAATAGACTGGGAATTGAATCGTATATCATTTGGCTGGAAAAGGCATAACCATGCATAACCTAGATTCATCTAGTTCTTCTTCTGGTGGAATGCCTTTAAGAGATCCGTTTTGTAATTGAGCCATTGAGCAATTTGAGCCACCGATCAGAATATTTCAATGACTAGATCGATTTTTTTCACATCGTCCCATGAGGAAAATCGAAACATATAGAAACCAACCAGAGATGCTTTATCTTATCTTGTATGCCCTCTGGTTATTTAACATAGCCATGGAAAATTGTATAAAATGGTCCATTTATACTTGGTTTACCTATTAAAAATTGGTGATTTTCCACGGCTATGTTAAATAACCAGATGGTAGTACCTTTATCTTTTGTAGAAACCAACCATGAAGTTCACAGAAAAACACCATGGTTTCCCCAGTACCTTTCATGGTGATCCCCAGTTGGTAAACGCCAAGCTTCAAAACGATATGTCCATGTTCTTGCTGTGGATCCAGTATAGGCCTTGGGCGCGCCAGAAAAGGAACCTGAAGGGTGAAAAAGGTGCGTAAAATCAATGGAATTCAATGGATATGTCCGAACAAATGGATATCACAAACTTCCACTCTCCAAACTCCTAGTCACTAGTCAAGTATCAAAATTTGACCCCTCCAATGCCAAACAAAAATGGAAATCCTGATCGATGGGAGGTTCCAGCTTCGGAAACGTTCTACAGCCCTCGTAAACCAGAACTTGGCCAATCCAGCAATAACCAACACATCCTTGCAAAACCATGCAACACCTACATCTTCTCTTCCAACATTTCTTACCCTCTGGTAAGCCAATATGGTGATTCATAGAAAATCATCCCATTTAATTCCTTATTCCCCAGGGGTCATCGTTAATTCCCCAATTTTTGTCCATATGTTTTTCAATGTTCCGCCTTCTAACCCTCCACCTTTACCGCCAAAGAATTGCCATCCCAGTAGCTTTCTACCTCGCTGTAACTCATCAAAGGCCCTCCCAGGCTTACAGGTTTTTTCCTCATCCAGGCCTGAAACTTTGGAAGCTCCTGTGACCAGAACAAACCGCGGGGGAACGACCCTGTTACTGGAAACCTCGCTGTAACTCATCAAAGGCCCTCCCAGGCTTACAGGTTTTTTCCTCATCCAGGCCTGAAACTTTGGAAGCTCCTGTGACCAGAACAAACCGCGGGGGAACGACCCTGTTACTGGAAAGGCTTCGGCCGGATTTGTATTTCTGGTTTGAGGGGGAGAGGAGGCAAATCAAATAGAAATGTAAGTTTTTTCCTCCCTGTTCTGGTTCAAGAAGATGGAGGTTGACAGACCTTATAAACAGTTGACTTTGGATGGTGTTTTTTTTGGGGTTGGGTGTGAATGCTAAATATTCCAAGGCATTTTGAATTGCATGTTCTCCCCTACCCACCCCGCCCGAGTGACCGCGCTGGGAGCATGTATATGGAATTCATGGCCAATCTCAAACACCTTTGACAACATCAATCTTCAGTGCAAAGTAAAAATCCTCCATCAAAGCCTTTAAGACACAGCATTCACTAGTCCGATGACCCAAACACTTGGAAATATGATCGAGTGATATCGAGTGAATCTATAGTGCTTTACCCTCTTGAACCGATTCGTTTATGGGAAAATCTGCACAGGAAACCCTTTTCTTTAGCTGCAAATTGGTCTGGTTTTCCTGCAAATGTTTTGCTTCAACTCCGGGACCTTTTTAATGAGGTTTGATGAAAGTGACTGTCGGAACTCAAAACCTTCTCGTTGATCTTGCTGGCATGACTAAGTGAACTGAGTTGTTGCGAATTATTCCGGCACGGAATTTTGTAGGTACATTCTGATCGATAACTTTACCTCACTTCACCATCATTTTGGGGTCTCATACCTAGGCCGATAAGGTTGCTACAACTTGGGCAGAAAGTGGAGGTCAAACGACCTCCAAAATCTCCAATGTATCCTCTGGTAATTGAAACACTCTGCGATGGAAACCTCTGGCATTTTAGGCAAATCATCTACCGCCCATAGAAATAGTTGATTTACCCAAAATAAATTGTGTTTTTCCATAGCTATGCTAAATTACCAAAGGGTACTTTCATGGGCCATGGCAGTTCGCAAGGTCAGTCTCCTGATCAGAGGCAACCAGAAGTTGCTCCAACGTCTGTCCCTGGGAGTTGTGGTGCTTTCAAAGGTGGGTTTTTGGTGGCTTGGGGCACACAGCAGGCGGAAGATCGAGGATTTTTTTCAGGAATTCCTAATGACATTCATGATCATTCATGGAAAATCGAAGATCAATGAGCATCCCTTTTTCTCTTCCATTTTTTTGGGAGCATAAGAACTACACGAATCTGTGGACATTTCAATTCTCCATTGCCAGCGGCTCATAGGTGATGTCTGACCGATTCGTCAACATATACCAAACAACCAGCAAACAGAATCCAACTAAATCATACTAAACCATCATCTTGGACAATTGTTATGGATATTGTATATTATCTAATTGCTAATCTGGCACAGGATGACACAACAAGAATATGATACCATCGTACCCTCTCCCAACTCATGGCCGGGTCTAGGTTTTACTGAAGGGGCTATGGAGGTTTCCTAAAATGTTGTTGCCCCCCCAAATGATCAAGTCATTAGGCCATTTGAGTATTGAAACAAGCATGCCCATGCAGATCTCTCATTTTAAGAAACCCCGTATGGGATTTAATGGATGCTAATAGGGTTTTAAATTGTTTTAACATGATTTAACCACAGTCCAATGGGATTTAATGTATGTGAATGTCTGGGCAAAAATCACTTTGGTTAATATATGGACAACATTTATCACACTCTGATTCCCCATGTGGAAACCACATCCAGCCGCCCTGTCCATGTCACGATGTCGCCAGGGCTCCTCCGGCTGGTTGAGCCTTAGCCCTGTGACGCCCGTAAGGCCATCAGCCGCCAGCAACAGCACGGAGTAGTCGAACCTCACGACATTTTTGGGACCATGAACTCATATCGTACCATGCATATTTCAGAATACATATTAGCATTATATATTTTTGGTTACCTATATAGGACTTATATAGTCATAATAAATAAACTCTATAATATATACAGTATATACTAGTAGTAAACATATAAAAAATATAAAAAATACGATGACAATACATATCGATAATATTGTATCATATCCAATTACCCAATGATGTGCAATTTGGGGTGTATTGGCCAACTGACCTTTACCCTTGGCCGAGTCAGTGGGATGACCGTCCCACATATTTTTGAACGAAACCTGTTATGTTTCAAACCTCATGAAATATATTATACCATATAACTGTATAATTAACCGTATAATGTTTAATTATATATAGTTGGCACATATTCCTCATCATTAAAGGCAAATCTGAAACTGCATATTATACCAGTTATATACCAGTTATATTGTATAACCTCAATGCATCTCATTACTGTATTGCATATACCCTCTGGTAAACTAACATAACTATGGAAAGTCACCATCTTCAATGGGAAAATCCACTATAAATGGCCATTTTCAATAGCTATGTCAGTCATTAACAGAGGGTATCAATCCCATTAATATCCCATTGATCGAATCACCATAAAATCCCATGAAAAATCACTATAAATCCCATTCAATAGCTATTTTGACATAACCAGAGGGTAACTGTAAATGATTCCCCCATCGGCCCATTTTGAAAAAGCCGAGCTGCGGAGCTTGGAGCACGCTCCACAGGGGATGACTGATCAACAGGTCTCCCACCCGTGGTTCGGCACCGGGCCTCGACACCGAAGCAAGCGCTGAGACGCAGGTGTTGTGGAGACTAAGCCCATCGAAAGAAAGGATGGGTGGTTCTGCTCCATGGGATATTGATGTATATTGTTGTTAATTTCTTGGATTTTCTGGGGGAACTGTTAATTAAATTCAATTAATACATGTGTGACATATGTGTATGGTTGATTTACATTGATTTCCCGAATATACGAATTTTTATATTGTTAGTATTTCTGTAGAACTGATGTTTGATGCCCACATCACGAAGATCCCCATTTGCCTTAGCTTTATGTCACCGATTTAGGGTCAATCCTGACCCTTGAAAAAAACTGATCCTGACCCTCGCTGCAAAGAAACGGAAGCTGCTCGAGATCAAGTCTTTCCTCCTAGACCAGGTGATTCCACCACGTGATTCCACCATGTGATTCTACATGTGATTCCATCCAGTATATAAGCGCCCCACTAGTCGCCCTGGTTGGTAAGTTGCATGCCAGAGGATAGCCCCATCTTTTTTGCTGAACTGATGAGTGGTGGCCGATTGGGATGAATCTCCAAGCATAACTGCAGAATCATCGTTCTCTCCCAGTGCTGGTTGAGTATCCATACATGTTTTTATTGTACGCAGGAAACAAGTCGCAAATCTAGCAAAGTGGAAGTGGACATCTAAGAATCGTTCTACCTCAGGTAATCAAACATGGGCATCCAATGGGGAAAATGCAATTTTCCATGCTTGATGAAACCAAAGGCTATTCCAGCGTTAGAGATCATCGCGGCGCTAGTCCTTCGGTCATACCATGTCATATGTCATACCCTCAATGACGTGTGGGTAGCTCAAAAAAAGAACATCTTCTTCCCATATCGTTGCTGTCCCTCATAGAGGGGCGCTATATCGACCATGCTCCGGTCAAATTCTCATCTTTTCACCTGGCACCTGGAGTCAAGGCAAGCCCCATAAACCATGGGTTAATCATGGATAATCATGTTTAATAAAGGGATTTCCACAGATTTGGAACCCATTCAAAATGGGGGGATGGGAGTATGAGCCTTCCCAAGTCCCAGATGTCGACTTGCTGGAAGCTATTCGACTTTTGCTGCCTTCAATTCAACTGGTGGAACCTGATGAATTGAGAGTCAAAAACCATCATTTCGCATCACTTTCAGTTTGTGTGGCGGATTTCACACTTCGGAACCACACTTCTGACTGCACCACTGCACCATGCTTCAATGTTGTTGAACCAACAAACAACAATGTCACCAGTCAAATCATTTGAGATGTTTTTGTTTGACAAATAAACTAAGGTATGTACGTTCTGGTAATTTAACACGGCCATGGAATATGACCAAACGTTTCTTGATGTTTCATGACGGTTCGCATCTTTTATGGCAAACTGTTCGGGTACCAGAGGGTAATCATCACAATTACTATACATCACTCTTCCATTAGGTTATTTTATTTCATTTCACTATTTTGAACAATAGAGTGTATAATGCCTCTATAGACTCTATAGTACCAGTACCACCCAGAAAAGACATAGCAGTTTTTCCAGGTTTCCAGCTTTTCTAGAATCCTTTCCCCCTGCAAAACCACCGAAAAATAAACACCTGGGGTAAGCTAAACATACCCTCTGGTGAACTAACATAGCAATGGAAAATGGCTATTTATAGTGGATTTTCCCATTAAGAATGGTGATTTTCCATTGCTATGTTAGTTCACCAGAAGGTAATCATCATCTTGGGGGCCCTGGCAGGGTGCCGGTCACGGTCGTTCCAGTCTCCTGCAGCTGACTGCTGGTCATCTGTGCCAGATCCGAGTCCATCGGCGCTGCGAAGGAGGAAGAAATCACCGAGTCCAGACATTCCTCCGCGGGGTGCCATGGTCAAGTTGTGGGAACATCTATGGTTTAAACATGTGAAAAACGTAGCGCTAAGATTGGAGAATTTCTGGCACCGGCTGAACGGCTGAAAGAAGCACTGTAGAACCAAGATGACAACTATGGGAAGATGTGGGGTATTTATTGATCTATTGCTGATGTATATTTACAAGATCTTACGAGTATATACAGTACATGTATGTAAATATCCTAGATATTTTTTTACATGTAGCAGCTAACAATGGCCGACAAAACGATTTTGACTTGACATACCCTCTGGTAAACTAACATAGCTATTGAAAATGGCCATAGAAATAGTGGATTTACCCATTGGAAATGATGATTTTCAATAGCTATTTTGACATAACCAGAGGGTATCTTGATATGACATGATGTAACTGATGGAACCAACAAGTACGGGAACATAGCCACCATGAGTCGTTTGAGGTTGCCTTCTATCCCCCGTTTGGGGCTACGGGAAGCGTATTTACCTTTGACCATACGCGTAGAAAGCAGGAAGGGCCACGGCGGCCACACCCATCAAGAACCAAAATTCTACCTTTTCTAGTCAATATTCCACACATGTCTCAGATTGTCTCAATGCATTGATCTTCTTTGCCACTTTTTCAATGAACATAAATCATGAGACGGTTTCATAATGAAACTTGATTCCCATCATTTTCTTTTCCATATTTTCCATAATCAAACCAAAGACATAGTGACACAGCAAAGAATGAAGAGAACACATCAGAAAACCATCAGAAAACATCAGAAAACTAGGGTTTCATCCTATTTTCCCACCATTTTCCGAGCTGTTCTCGCTGCTAACCGTGCCACGGACCAGTCTGGCTCAGCAGCACGCAGATGGATGGCCAAAGTGGCGGCTGATTGAAGGCGACGGATCATTTCCTCAGTCCCTGCTGAGGCCATCGCCCCCCAAAAGGATCCAAAAAATGGTGGGTTTCATGGCGATTTATATGCATTTTTTTGCATTTAATGGGGTTTCATGGCGATTTATATGGATATATGGAATTTGTTGGCATTAAATGGCGATTTATATGGCATTTTTTGGCATTTAATGGTGTTTTATGGTGATTTATATGGGATTTTTTGGCATTGAATGGGGTTTAATGGTGATTTATATGGGGTTTAGATAGCTAAGTTGATGCACATAACTTGGTGAGAAGTGTTGGGTTCATTGGGGGGTATATTTCACAAACCAGTATTCGTGGGGTGAAACTAAACCAACAAACATCACTGATGGCTACCAGGAATGTGGTGATTTCTGGGGAACTGGTTTAGGAATTGGACAATGGGATAGGAACCGTCAAACATGCGCTGGCTTTATCTAAGAAACATTGTGATTCAACCCACCACTTATATGATTGCATGAAATTCACCTGAAAAACACAATATTACTTTACTGAATATTCTATCCCAAATAATGTCCACCTCTGATTTATAAATAGGGGGGCCCCCACCCCCCCTCTCTGACCCTAAATAGACTTAAAGCTACCATAAAACTTGTTTGTATGTAAAGGATTTAGTATTCCACAATTGAAAACGAATACATAAAATGCAATTTAAAAAAAAAAGGAATCCAGCAATTGTTTTAGTATTGATCTAGTACTCATGTCATGGACTTAGTATTGATCTAGTACTCATGCCATGGATTTAGTATTGATCTAGTACTCATGTCATGGATTTAGTATTGATTTAGTATTCATGTCATGGATTTAGTATTGATTTAGTATTCATGTCATGGATCTGGGCAAATCTGGGTTTAGGGCCAAAACAAATTAGCTTTATTCAGGGTCAAACTCTAATTAGTGCTAAGGCACCTCATGGGGGGTACCCTTGATGAGTTGATTTGGGATTGATTTTAAATAGGTTTATATAAAGGATTTGAATAGAAAGAACATTCATTATGTTTGAAATTTTGAAGCTATCAAGGTAAGATCTAATGAGCTGGCAGTATGAATTAGTACATGAAAGCCACGTCAAATAAAGCATGGAAAAAAACAAAATCAGCCCCATCTGGGCAAATCTGGGTTTAGGGCCAAAAAAAATTAGCTTTATTCAGGGTCAAACTCTAATTGGTGCTAAGGCACCTCATGGGGGGTACCCTTGATGAGTTGATTTGGAGTTGATTTTGGATAAGTTTAAGTACAGGTTTTGAATAGAAAGAGCATCCATCATTTTTGACAATTTCCAGCTATCATTTTTGAATAAAGGTTTTGGTCAGCCCCATCTGGGCAAATCTGGGTTTAGGGCCAAAAAAAATTAGCACTATTCGGGGTAGTTTTATTATTTAGTTTGGGAGAAAATTTAGCACTATTCAGGGTAATTTGATAAATCGTAGGTCAACATTACATGTGAATAAATCATGATAATTTAGCAACATGAACACATAGGCTATTTTGGGACCATTATTTGCACTTCTTAGCATCATTCCAGTGAGGTCGCAACGTGAGGTCGTTATAATGCAGCCCAGTAAAATGGTTCTAAAATATGATTTGCGGATGGATCAACGGATTGATTTTTGCGAAATCCTAGAGTTGTTAATTCCATCCATTTGGTTATCAAATGCAGTACTCATTAGAAACCATGTTTTATCTAGCATTGGATTTCTTCATGATTGAACAACACCTCTTAACAGGTCCGCCAAAAGTCACAAACGGCCTGACTATTCAGACCTGCGGCCAGCAAATTGGGGTCATCATGAATGACTGTCAAACAATTCCATCTTGTAAGATACACGATACGGGTATGCGTCAAAACGCTGGCACCCTGGTTCTCACACCAGTTCATCCCATTCCAACGCTCCAATAAGAAATGAGCAATCTTAATATTGACCATGCGCTTTTCATGCGGGAATTATATCGCTGCAAATTGTACTGAGTGATTCATCCCACTTAGTAAGTAGCTTGTAACCCCAGGTATAAGTGGGCTAACCCTACTTAGCTCATTTATCTTCAGGGTTATGATTGTGACCTACAGTATTTACATGTATTTACTAGGTGGGATTGGATGAACCACAGAGCAACCACTTGATTCCCACGGGGCCCCCCTCTCCGCCAAGCAGCCGCAGCCTCTGGAATGATGGGAATGCCCAAGTGGTACAAATACTCCAGGTGATCCCTGCCACCCGGTGCCAAGTTCTGGGAAAACCGAAACTTCATTCATTTTTTACAAGCCTCTGGTAAAACAGGTTACCACAAGTAGGTGGACAATGATGGACAATGGTCCATGAATATAGATGATTTTTTATTTATGTGTTTATAGCAATGGTGATATTTCATTTCATAGTTCAACTACCAGAGGGTATACCACCAGTGGTCGCCTGATGACCTTAGCCGCCCGTTGTTCTCTGCATGGAATGGCGTACCTCGGTTCCGGGCTGCAGCCCCGAGTCAGCAAAGCTTGGTCACCTGATTTTGACGTGTCTGGGCCTCGTTACCCTCTGGTAAACATACCAAAAAACTATGGAACAGTAGGAAAATCACCACTTTTCATAGGTAAATCAACTATAAATGGGCCATATTTTCAATAGCTATGTTTGTTTACCAAAGGGTAACCGCGACAATTGAGCACCATTCGGGTGTGGCTCATTTGAGGGGCAGGTGGCTCGATATAACCAGTATCTAAGCTCCGTTTTAGGGCGCAACGCCTCCTCAGCACCTTCCATCTCCCTGGCACATCGCAGGTTGGAAACTCGCATCGATTTCCTTTGCGCCAATAAGCTTAATGCGTGGTTTACCATGGTAACCCATATTTCATACAACATCCCCAAAATTGAGAGGTTTATCATTGGGTATACCCTGCTTGGGGATCCCCTTAAGGATCCCCTTGGGGATGATACGACCATCAGTCATGGTTGGTTCAGTCGGCCCAGCGGCACTGAGTTGACGTGACGCCAAGTGACTCGGTTGCTCCACCTGAGAGGTCGCAAATGGCCTTGCCCACGAAAGCCCATTCCTGCGCTACTGGATCCATGGCAACTGGCCAGGGGTTACATGACATGGAATAGCCGTAACCATTCCGTTGGGATGACCATGGATGACCTCCATAAGTTGGGAACATGACAGAAAAAAAACCCACAACTATGGCATTGTGGTCATTTTTTGCGACATACCCCGCGCAAATTAGCGGAACGGCACCCCCAAGTAGTTCGGAAGATCCATGGCTTCTGGCGGTTTTGGCAGGGCAAACCAGCCTGCTCTGTTTCACGGGCGAACGGGAGCATGCTGAAACCCGTTATAGTGACGACGTCCTACTTTGATTTAAAAAACAACAAAATCACTTATTTGGTAAAATCATGTTCAATCATGTTAAATCCCTGTTCATAGAATAAGGTGTACTTATACAATGTTACACTGTCAACATCATGTCAACATCAGGTTGACGAACCCTATCGCGAGAAAGTACGTCAACTTAACAGATTCATAAAGCCACACCACACTAAAGTACGCCTACTGTTTTTAAGGGTGTATTTGTTGATTTGTCTTTACCATTTTTGTTTCTGCTCCTGTTTCTTTTGAGTCTGACCCCAACGATCTGAATTAAAATCCCGAACGATCTGAATGCATTGATTTCTCTACAAATCCCTTATTCAAAAATTCCACCAAAAAAAACGCAAAGGGGGTAGCCTTGAACTACCTCGGAACCACAATCATGTACCATGTCTTACCCCTCTTAGTAACGTAACCGATTTTTCCTGCTTGGATTTGGGGTGAATATACTTCGCTTTCTAAATCCCCTTTTAAAGTAAAATAGTTTTGCTATCTCAACCCTTTTGAAAAACTGCACTTTATAGTGATGGCCGCTCTAAATAAATTGCTCCAATGTGTTGGCCCTTCCTAAATGAAATGCAATACTAAAGTGCAAACGATTTCTCAATATGTATATGTTCGTTTTCAGGTGAGCAATTTATTTGGCAATACCAAGCGCAGCAGTTTTCTCAATATGTATATGTTCCTTTTCAATTCGCAATTTGTTACCAATACTAAATCCCACGCGCATGTTTGGCCTCAACTTAATTCAGTGGATGAATCTAATTGAGGGGGTGGGGAGGGGGGAGGGCTTCATTGACCGATGTTGACATTACAACAAAACAATGTACTTATAAGGCGAGTCCACTTTTTTCATGGATCTTGGGTTTTGGCAATGTTGTGGTACAAATAGTAACAATATCTAACAATCCATATGGAGTTCGTCAATAAAAATAGGAGTCCGTCACTATGTGTGTATATATTATATATCTGGTTGGTGGTTTCAACCCCTCTGAAAATATGAAAGTCAGTTGGGATTATTATTCCCAATATGTGGAAACATGTTCCAAACCACCAACCGGATAGATATATATATATATATACATATTATATATATATCATGTCTACAAAACAAAATAGATAATATATCTATAATTATTATGTGTAATTATGTATGTTATATATATTATATCATACATAATTATCATGGACATCTATGACACACTGTAACTAGCCACTGACGAAGTTTTTCCATCTTTGTGGAAACAGAAGAGGCTTCCTGAAACAAGCGCCTGGAACATTGGAAACACGCGAATTACACAATACTTTCTGGTAATTGACATAGCTATGGTAAATGGTCCATTTAACACATTCATTGATGGTTTACCTGTTAACATGGTCTTTCCATAGCTACGTTAAATTACCAGAGTTTATTTTAAGCTATCTATCTCTGCGTCCATCCATCTATCTATTTCCATATCTGCCGACACCACTATACTTTGGTATTGTCTATGCACATGTGCATACAAGATGTCTGTATCACCATGGGTATGTATATAATGTGCGCAACCCGATGCTATCATATACGTCGGTGGAAAATTTCCGGGAAAGAACTTTAATTGACCATAATTAAACTATATATAGTTATTATTATGTGACAATACATGATAAAACCAACAAATAACATTGAGTATTACCCTCTGGTAATTTAACATAGCTATGGAAAATCACCATTTTTAATGGGAAATCAACTTAATGGCCATTTTCAATAGCTACGTTAAATTACCAGAGGGTATCCCAAACAGATTGCTCATAATTTGTTGCTTATGGGAGAATTGCTGCTTCGCCATACACCTGGCTTTGACTTTCTCGCCAAGCGTCTCCACCATCCACCTTCTGCTTCTTGCCACCTGACTGCTGAAATTCCACCGCAAATGGTTCATTGACGTTTAAACAATGGAATGGGGTTCCATTTGTTAATTATTACCATCTATCACATATAGGTTCATATAGGTGTTTTCTGTATGTGCGTTTTTCGGGGAAAATGACGTGTTCAGGTGCTTGTAAGAGGCTACAAGTGAAAATGAGATTGAGATCGTGAATCAACATTACACAAAGCTGTTTGGCTGACACATATCCACAGCTTTTGCAAACATATCTTCCTATTCTTCACCGTTGATATTGAACTGTGAAATACATTAATACCACATTCACAACGATGCAACGACTGAGTTGAATGTTGAATATGCAATATTGACAACTAAGAAAATGGCTTTTCCAACATGATCGTCGACCATGCTGGGGATAGTTTTTCAATAGGATGTCAAATTACTGCTGATTCGTGGGCATGTGAGTATGATATCAGATATGATATCATTCACATACTGGCCAGCATATATACGTATATATATATATATATATGTATATGTATACATATGAAATCCAAAAAATGGGGGTACCCCAAACCATCCAAGTCGCGGGTGACCTTATTTTCTAAGTATTTTTTTACACACATGGTGCCATTTAAGGATCCTCCATTATCCTCCAAGTAACTCTTGTTGTTGTACAGCCGAGCTGGTTGGCCCAGCAGAGTCGCCAAGCGCGCCTCGGCGATTTTTTTTTTTGCCATCATTGTGGCGACACAACGGGGCCTGGAGTGTTTATATTCCCAACGGTTTTTGGGACGCAATCTGAACATATGGGATTTTGAACTTGGATGCTTGGATGTTCTAGCCGGGCAGTGGGCCAGTGGGGTGGTGTTTTTTGTTTCTTTTCAAAGATCTTACGGTGTATTTGTGGATTTTAAATTATTACAAGCTATGGGCGTTGAATGTTTGCAGTATTTTTTTTGTGTCAATTTCCATGGGATACAATCCCGACATTGGGGTCTTAAATAACTCTCAAGAACTGGGAAGTTGATCCGGAAGCAAATGACACTTCACCAGCAAATATTGGGTGTTTAAATGGGATTATCCAGAACATTATCCAGAACAATGGGTAGTGATGCCCGCACATGATTTTTCTTGGCATGATTTAACATGTGATTATTCATCAACAGCATTCTGGGGGGCTGTTTATCAACAAGAACGATTGCCCTCATGAGGATATACCCTCTCGGAATCCAACATTACCATCGAACATGCCAATGTTTAGAAGGAAAATCATCCGCAGCCGCAAATGAGGGATATGAAGGATGTTCATTGGATGTTTAATTGCCGTGCTTGTTCACCAATATGTAGACAAAACTTTCATTGTGCCACTAGGGTATGTGATGAAAGCGACTCAAACGCTGAGGGTATGCCGTACGAAACTGGCCCTGCAAATCATCAATCATATCAATCTGACCATGTTTGCTGCTTTGGTGCGCTAGGAGAATGCAATGGGTGCGAGGTCCTACATTTTTGAACGACACTGTCACTCTCATGTTGGTTGTATCTGCCAGTATCTGTTCAACTCGGGTACATCCGCGATTTCACACTTGCCCATCCAGCCCCTCAATGCACCACATCAAGAGATGTGAAAGATTTGTTTCCAAAGGAGCATCTACAATTTCAATGCTAGTGTACCAAAGGGCACACACTATCACAGGCCCATCCACTCATCCAATATGAAAGGAACACATCTCAAGGATTGCAACAGCTAAGCAGCTAATCTTTCTTCATCTACATAATCTACATATGCTAAATAGAGAAGTGCGAAGTCTGCGAAGTGCAGTATATTTGTCCATCATTTATATATGGCGCCCAACACCTGCACCGAATTCATCACCCTCCATAGCCTGTGCTCGTGGGATGGTCATGGCAGCACCAGGCTTGACTGGGGCTTTTTATCTTCATTAAATATCCATTACATCATTACACAGTATAATATACATACATATATATATAATATACATACATATATATATAATATACATACATATATATAATATATATATATACATCCAATTTGTTTCAATGAAATCCTAATTTTGATGGTACTAAGTACTAAATCATGAATCCAGGGGCTCATCGACGGTCAAATCCCACAGTTTCCCTATGTTTGATGAAAAAAATCACCCCTTTTCCCAGGGTTTGTTGGGAAAATACGGCCGAGTCGCAGGGTTCTTGTCAGCCAACTTGGCTAAGCGCAGCAAGGGTCGACAAATGGCCCGCTCCGCCGCGCGGAGAGAAATTGACATGGCGAAAAGAAACAAACAAGAAATTTGGAGGGTAAATGGCATCTTAATAATTAATCACTATTTTTGTTTGAAAAAACAACTTAATATAGCTTAGGTGCTCTTAGGTAATGCTGGATGGGGTCAAAGTTGGGTGGGCAGAAGCACATGCAATCTGCTGGTATATTGGAACAAAGGGAGGCATTCACAAATGATGATTTGAACAAATCACCTGCGCCAGCCTGCTTGGTAGACTGAACCACACGGCCGCAGGGTTTAAACTCATTTCTTCGGATGGCATTCCAATGATATTCACAGGCCGCATTCACCTATTATATCTATGAAGAAGAAGAAGAAGAAGCGCAAGGATGAGGCGATATGAGGCACAAATGGTGCAGTTCTGATGCAAAATGTGGGCCTCAAAGTGATCAAGAAAAGAGCCAACGAACCAATCAACCAGAACCCAACAAACTTTGCAGGGGATCCAGTTGCAACTTAGCAGCCCACCAGGTAACCAGCAAATAATGACAGGAACTGGTTGGGGTTTACGAGTCTCCTAAGCGCACCCCGGATTACCAAACCTTGGTGACCAGGTGTGATTGATTGATGCAAATGGACACCGTTGGTGCCATTTCCAAGACTGACGGGTCACTTGTTTTTGGTCCCACCAAATTGTTTGAGCAACAACATGGCTATGATGTGAAATGGACAAATTTTATATTCCATTAAATTCCCAGTTTCCATGGCTATGTGAAATTAGCACAAAGTCTATGTACGTGATGGGACTGTGAAAGCCCAACAGCCATCCAGCACCACAAATGGCTGCCTAGATCGCTGAGTCCGAGACCCCGGATAGAGCGGCTAGGGAGCAGCATTTGCAGGAACCATCATAGAGATTGCCGATGCCCTTTGGTTATTCAATACAGCTGTGGAAAATGGCCCATTAGTTGGATGATTTATGATGATTGACCTATCAAAAATGCAGATGTTCCATACGTTAAGTAACAACAATTTTATGCCACGCTCTAGCTGACATATGTTCTGAGAGGCTATAGGGTTTGCAATCGAAGGTTATATCTTGCGCATGCAAAAACATATGTACACTAATGTACATATTTTAGCATTGAATCTGACACATATTCTGATATTCTACCTGGAACTGCATGGCATACATTCTGGCCATTTATCTGACATTCTACCGGGCATTCTATCTGACATCTCTTTTGGGAAAATTCTTAAGGCGCACCTCCAGAGCCCTCAGCAGTGACAGTTGAACATATCAAATTGCAAATAGTTCCGAAAGCCGGCTTAGCTGTGGATCTTCCATTGCTGTAGGCTGGGATTCTATGCCAACTTATAGCTGGGCCTTCGATATGGTTTTCCTGTGGATGTGTTCATTCACAAAGAAACCAAGCCTGGAACATGGTTTCACCCTAGCGGCTAACACCATAGATGCCTTTTCACCGGATAGCTTCCTTCCCCAAAAAAGATCGAACTGCACTTTGCCGCCATCCTTCCATCAGAAACATGGCATTGGTTTGTGTCGTCAAATGATGCATTCTGCCGGTATCCCAAGGTTGCATCTGTGGCTTTTTGGCTTGAGCCAGCACGGCATCTGAGACCAAAAAAGTGGGTCTGTGTGGGAAAGCCTGCCACAAACCTACCGCGACTGGGGGTGGTTTCTACCATCAAAATGCTGATGGCTTGGGGATGGTTTAAGCAGTGGGTTTTAAACAATCATAGCTATCCCCATGACATATACCATTATAACCACTATCAAACATAACTTAATATTGTTATCCTATGATTATTAGCTTTACCAATGGGTTTACCAGGTTTACCACATTCGCCGGGTCATCCACTGGACTTCCGCACGGTATACTGAGATGCACCATAGATGCACCTGGTTCCAACATGTTTTGTGGGTTAAACCATTCTTGGGTGCGCTTGCCCTATCTATTAAATCTAATTTGGTTGCTTGTTTTTTTCTTAAAATTCATGTATCATTGAATACCCATCTATTAAATTTGATTTGGTGACCCATGTTTTTTTTTAAGATCTTCTTAACCCATCATGCTTTCACCAGGGTTTTCCCCATGGTGAACCCCCCATGGTGAAACACCGGCGCCTGCACGGCCTCCCGGTCCGCCACCAAGGTGCAGGTTCGGCTCAGAGAGGAGGCGGCCGCCTCAGTGGGTCGGCTCGGCTTAGTGGATGAAAAGCCTCTGTTGTTTAGTTGATTTGCCCATGAAAAATGGTGGTTTTCCATAGCAAACTGTAAACGTTTACCAAATGGTATATACATATGAAAGACAAACCCTCTGGTAAACGTTTACAGTTTGCTATTGAAAATGGCCATTTAGTTCGTTGATTTGCCCATTAAAAATTGTGGTTTTCCATAGCTATGTTAGTTTACCAGAGGGTGTATATATATAGTGGATGATATATAGTGATCCACTATTATAGTATAGATTTAATCTATAGTAAATGATAATCGTGATGCATGATTACAGTATTAATCCATGTATCATTAATGGGTCCCAACATTTTTTTCATGTTCTAAAATCATAGATCAGTTTCTGAAATAGTGGATTATCACTTATCACTATATTATTATTATTAATAGGTGAGCATATTCTAAACTAAATTAATATAGGTGATTAGTGGAATTATACCACCTTTATGGACTCTATTCTAGACGGTTTTATAGATTATACTCCTTGTATATCACCTATTAGGGATTTAGGTGATATATCCACCAACCACTAACATCCACTAACCACTAATGAATGAACTGGGATATATCACCTTTATTAGTGATTCATCATGGGATTAGTGGGAGTCTCTATTGATTTAATAGGATTTGATAGGGGATATCTCTTATATGGTATATATAACCTTTGTTAATTTAAGATTTTATAGTGATTCAGCATGATTTATATAACCTTTATGATATGGGATGTTGCAATGATTTCATGGGATACTATATGTAATGTATTAAATATGATAGTTATAATAATGGTTTTTGGGTGGTTTGCCATATAGTAATGTGTGATGACCATGTATCTGGATAAATGGAGGTTTCATGGGATTTAATGGGATTTTGTGATTTAGTGGGGGGGGTATAACCATTTATATTATATACCCATAGCTGTATATGGATTACATACGCATGGGGCTACTGCGGCTACTGGAATTTTTTTAACATGCTTTAATGATATCTATAGGGATTTAATGGTATATTCATGGGATTTAGTGGGATACATAACCATTCAACATTTGTATAATCATAGTTGCAGGATTACATAACCACTTTTTTGCGAAACACATTGTATAACATGACACTCTACAGTGTAGGGATTACATTACATCCCAACTTTTGGGGGTTCGTAAAACATCCTTCACCTTAACTTATTTCCTAAGGCCCCCGGCCCAAAGCTCAACCAAGTGCAGATTTCGCCTGCGAAATTTGCCCACGGCTTGGGTCAGAAACCCATGGCTTGGGCCGCAAACCCAACCAGCAAGGCCCATGGCATGCCATGTTTTCGATTGGTAAATGCCAGTGCTCGGTTCTGACAGGTTTGGAATTAGTCATCTAGGATCATCTAGGCCTAGGGGAGTCACAAATAGGCACAGGCTTGTCTACAACTCGTAGGGGCCCATCTTGACTTTCCAACCCAATTGTGGGAGAAACGTGGTGAAACCTCACCAGCCCTGAGCAAACACCACTGGAAACATTTGGACACAACTGTTGAATTGCTTCAACCCACCCAAAACCCAACAAATCAACTGGGGTTTTCGATGGATTTCGATGGGTTCGCGGCAGTTTCTAAACATCCTTCTCCAGGTCATGAGAAGAAACGGTTCATCAGATTGTTGTGGGCTTATCACACAAGAACAAGCTCCAATAAGCAACATGAACCAATCCCAAATTGGGTCTAAAGCTACAAGATAGTGCCTCCCGAGTTATGTTTGTTGGTTTATAATTTTAACCCCCATGAACTAGTAGATGGACGAAATATTCAATCCCCTTCTATCCGGTACAACCCCCTCGCCCCCAAAGTTCAATGTTAATGCAACCTGAAGTGCGTTAGCCCCAATGGACGAAAAAAATCAAACCCCTAACATAACTTTTGGTAATACACGCGCGCTGAAACATTGAGATTTTGGGCTGTGGGGGTTCAACATAGTGCGTGTTGCAGGGATTGAATATTTTATCCATCTACTGTAGTTCGCTACACGCACACATATTATATATATAATATGGATCTTCAACCCGCCCGTGAATTTGGAGTGATGTGAAGGCCAACTTAACTAATCCCATCCCCCTAATCTCCCGGTGGTTTCATCCCATACATCCACCATGGTTTCGCCCAGCTCGAGCGTCACCTGGGCTTCCTCCGCCAGAAACGTCGCGGGTGGCGGATCTTGGAGGCTTTCTCCAGCAAACCCTGCTATGCTCGGGATGAATTTCGACCACTTTTCGAGCTATGATTTATGGTGATCTATTTTGAACCATTATGAACTTTATAATACTTTAATATACTTTATATCTAGTGTTATTGATATTGGCTACTCCAATTTGTGGCGAGTTTCATGGCGAAGATGATATATGATTTTCGAAACATTTCGAAACCGTGGGAATGTGGGGTTCCAAATTTCGAGATAACCCCAGATGACCCCAAAGAACGAACCTGGGCTGGGAACAGCTCATGAAGTTGACAAGAACTCACCATGAACCACTGTGAAGTTGATCAAAATCATCATACGTATCCAAAAAATCACCACAAATCGCCATAAATCATCATAAATCACCATTAATCTCCATCAATCATCAAATATCACTATAGGTATCTATAGGGTATACATGGAAAATTTGGGATTTTCCCCCACCTCCCCATCTATCCGATCTATCCTTGCCTCCACTCGTTCGGGGCCTATGGAGTAGACCCTGTCCAGTGCAGTACCTCGGTGACAAAATTTCCCACGCTGCGGACCATTCGTTGCCCTGGGAATTTGACGACACGCGATGGAAGCCGTGTCCCATTTATAGATGATTTATACTGTGGTTGGGAGAAATCCTGCACCAGTTGATAGGTGGTGTATCCCATTATTCATAGGGTCTCAACCATCCAAGGTGGTGCAGGATTTCTTCCATCCACCGTATTGATGGTTGGATGATTAAAATGATTTCTATTAATGATTTGAGTATAGATGATTGTCCCAATTTTAATGATTATGATATATTACAATGATTTGACTTGTAATGATTTTGGTATTATTGTATGATCAACATGATTTCTGGTTGGTGGTTGCAACCCCTCTGAAAAAATATTACAGTTGGGATGATGATTTCCAACATATGGAAAAATCAACAATGTTTTCCAAAGCACCAACCAGATTTGTATTGATGATTTAAGATGATGATTGTTCCTCTGCCCGATGATTTTAATATTGGTGATTTGATGTACCATTGCACTGCGTTAAAATGGCGTTGAATTCCCAGTGAGGGTCTATGCATCCCAACGGGGGGAAAACGGGCTGATGTTTTTTAGGGATATCTGGGATATTCTATGATATTCTCTCTTCAAACAAACTCAAACCAAATGGGAAAAAAACCAAGGACCAACGATCCACCCTTTCTTTCACGTTGGCTTCAGTCAACGGGTTCGATGTTTGGGGATCCTGGCGTGTGTCACGCACTTGCTTCATCAAACTTTTTTGTGTTTTGTCCTTGCCCAACAGATCCTGGCAGGATGCTTCCATGGACCCATGGAGGTGTGAAAAACCCGCATGGTTCGGCCATGATCAATTGCTACCAATGATGCTTGGAACATTTATATATGTAACAGTGTAACACATTTTTTTGTCAATAAATGGTGGGTATACCACTGTTTATCAATCTCCAGTCCCGCATCTGCCAATTCAGGTAGATAATGGTGGGTATACCACCACTTGTCCCTGATATTTCTTATTCCCATTTACACCAACTCCTGGGTAGATGACGATAATATACCCATATACGCCAAGTTATCCTAGCTTGGACCCACATACCACCATTTCTCCAATTTTTAAATCTATGTATATAGACCATTGTATACCAACATATTGGTAGATAACCAATATGTAGCTGGTCAAATCTACGTCTTTATCAATTAGATCATCAAAATCCTCCAATTTTTACGCCTGAACTCTCCAGTAAATTGACATAGACCCTAAGCATATAGCCGATATTGGACGGAAAAGTATAATCTTCCAACACCCAACTCATGTAAAGTGGAAAACCTACCATGTGTAGATCATTTTCCTAAAGCCAGGGGCTTTCCACCTCTTTTTGTATGTTTACGCTAGTCTAAATCTCCGTTTTATCAGAAACTCCATTTTATTGTTGAAGTTTCACCTTTTCGTAATCAGGTCAAATCATTCCAATCCCTCAATTTTCACCACTTTCCCTCCAGCAGTTTAACATAGCTATGGAAAATTGTCTATGTCTGGATGATGTACCTGTATTTACCTATTAAAAAATTGTGATTTTCCATAGCTATGTTAGACAAGCACAGGGTATAAATCCTCATTTTATCCGGAAAATCCTCCCCACTCTGCGCCAACTGTCCTCCTTCAATAGCGCGATGTGACCAATGCGCATGGGCTGATAGCGACCCATGTAGTCCTCCACACGGTTCCCTGCCTGCGAAAGGGACAGGTTGAGCGACTCCGTTTAAAAGAGGAGTCAATTGGGATCATTACCCTGTGGTTATTTAACATAGATATGGAAAATGGTCCATTTGCAAATGATTTATGATGATGTAACAATGATGTACCTGTGAAACATGATCAGGCACAGTGATTTTTCATAGCTACGTGAAATAAACAAAGGGTACATAATATATATATATGTGTGAATTTAACGACATAAAATGAATGAATCCAGTGATTGTGTGGGTAATCATCCGAATTTACGGTACCAATTTGAGTGAATGGCGTCTAATAAGAGGTGGATATTAAGATAACAGGATTTCTCAAGTCCAATAACTATACTGGACCACCAACCGGGCTTGAGAGATGTAGGTCTGTTTGAACATGAATACTTCATTCTACCTACTCGTTGATCATGTTCCTTGTTTAAGGGCCATACATGTCAAATGGGATATATATATATATATATCTATATCTATATCTCTATCTATATATATATATTATCATATTATATATATATATTAGATGATACATATATATATATATACATGGATAAACCACATTTTCAGACACACCCAAAACTAATCCACCATTTTTCCCTGTTTGGGGTGGCTTGGCCCCCAGTATCAACGCACCACTTCTGGCGGCTGAAACTTGTTACCGGCCCTGCCTGATACAAGCTGGCCATTAGCCCACCATCGGCATAGGAGCCAATCACATCCGCACCATCACCGAGGACCTCGGTCAGTTCATAAAGTAGCTATGATAATCTAGGATGAATGGCATTATATATATATGATATATATGCATATCTATAATTAGATGTTATATTTCCCCCTTAAGTATATTATCATAAACCAACTTCTCACTGGAGATTTTTCCTTCAGCAAGATGATCCAAGGCTCAGGCATCCAAAACATCATCATGAACCAACATCTTTGGATCATATATGATCATAAATGATCATATAGCATAATATGATTGATGTAATAACATATAATAACATGTAATATACTATAATGTAATATACTATAATATAATATACAACAATATCATATATACATAGTAAATACATACCGTAAGATATAGATCATCCTATGGGTTTGTTTGAAAATAGGGCGCTAATTTCCCCATATGTTCAGGTACCAAAACCAAACACAATAGCGCTGCTCACATATCTCATAACAGCATCTCCCCATACAAATCTCCCATGAAATACGTATGAAATCACCATTTCTTTAGTTCAATTTCCATGTTTGTTGCTTACTAACATGTGGTAACATCTCTTAGTACTTAGTAGCTCCTTGGCTCCACATTTAATAGGGAACAATACATAGCCACAGCTCCTAACAGCTCCTTCCTAACCTCTAATGTGGCTAAAACAATGCCATAAACCATCCCCCAGTCATCACCACCTTTATAGGTGGTATGGTTACCATTCCCAAAAATGCGTGGTTTATGACTTGTTTTACCCACATTAGATAGTCATATGGTACTTGTTGCCTGGCAATTCATCGCCCAGCCACTCCTGGCAGTTGAAATCGTCCCGCCGTCTGCGCCACGTTGGAGCGCCAAGACGTAGGGAGCTGATTCAGCCTGGTGGGGCGAGAACTTTTCACTGCCGCCAAGGCCGGGAGAAGTCATGGAATCAAACGGGGGATGACCTACTTCTGGTAATTTGTCAGATAATATAGCTATTGAAGCCATGGCCCATGTATAGGTAAATATAGATGACCTGATGACCTATTAAACATGTGAACATATTTACTTTCAATCACTGTGTTAAAATCAACACAGGATTTGCGTAACCAGTCTCAACAAAACTAAAACATCTTCCCTGTATATAGATTCTCTAACTTGCGGATGTTCCATTGGAAAGTTAAACAAACCCAGGGGGCTTGATCAGCAATCAAACCCGATAACACGAGCTATTAAAGTGGAGACTTGGATGTGAAAACAGCGAAACGATGAATTTAAGCATGGCACTTTGCTGGTTAATCAGCAACAATTAATAACAATTAGGGTATAATAGAAGAGATTAAAAGATCCGACATGTCTGATTCAACCGCAAAAAATGAGGATTTCACCATCAAAAACAGGAGGCTTCAACAGAAAATAGGGGAGACTTGACCACCAAAGCCGTGACAATCGCATCCTATGGCCGCCTATGGCCCCAAAGATCTGACTTCACGGGGTTAAGCCACGGTTTCTACCAGGATTTCATTGGAGATGATCAAAGAAGCCACGACAAAAGTGGAGGTTTAATGGGTTTCATAGAGGACCATATATATTATATGACTATATATTAATAAGCAAGGAAAAAATGGATCGAGGTTTAATGGGGTTTGGTAAGGATTTGAAGCCCTGAGTTTGGTAGTCAGAAACTATTCAATTCTTATATTTTTTTGGTCCCACAGTTCAACGGCCCAAACGGACTTGACACTCCAACTAAGGGATGAGTGAGAAATCTGAAATGAACGACCAACCCATCAAAACATCACATACACTAAAATGAATTCCAAACAAATTCACGTACCCTCTGGTAAACTAACATAACTATGGGAAATGACAATTTTTAATGGGTAAATCCACTATAAATGACAATTTTCAATAGCTATGTCAGTCATTACCAGAGGGTAGCAATTGAAAAGGGGAATACTGAACACGGCTAGTCTTCCAGTACCCTTCACCAAATTCATGACGGTCCTGCAGGCCCAAGGAGTGCAAAGTGATGGGTACAGAGTTTCCAGCTGGTGCTTTCAACATTACCCTCTGGTTATGTCAAAATAGCTATTGAAAATTGCCATTTATAGTGGATTTTCCCATGAAAAATGGCGATTTTCCATAGTTATGTTTACCAGAGGGTATCCCAAATATGGTTGAAATGGCCAACGTCCACGAACCAACTTTAGCGAAGAATTTGTCACGGCCTTCGCCTCTGGACCATGCTCCCCAAAGTGGGAAACATTTTCCACGAGTGAAACGAAACGTCTGGCAGCGTTTCGAAAACAACACCAAAACTGGGAAAACAAAACATTTAAACCACACATGGAAAAACCACATTGATTAAACCAGAAATGGATAGTAATGATGTAACAAGGTGTAATTTAATTATATGTGTAAGTTCAACTACACCTATCTACTATATGACCAAAAATATGTTTAACTGTGAGTTAAAATGGTTCATGACAAAACCCCATCTCACTGGTTATAGTTTATACCATGTTTATCCATCATAATTCCTAGTTATTCTAGTTATGTTTACCAACTTAGCTAACAGTTATCATTAACCATAGATATTCGCTGCTTTCGCTGGTTTCCCCTGCCCTCATGTGAGTATTTTCTCGGCAACTGGATGGACCTTTGAAACGGAAAAACTGTTATCATAACAGCTATTACCAAATCATCTGGGCCAATTATGGCTTTTCACTAACAAAAAAAAACATGGGCCTAAATCTGGGAGAATTCCCCCTCCTATCACCATTCCTGCAGGTAACCGGCCACAATTCTTGCCGCACCTCACCCTGAGTGCGTGGATGCCCAAGTGTATGCGGCACAGCTCCTGGGGTTTCCATTTTCCAATGGGAAAAACCATTGGAAAACCATCAGAAAACCATCGGATCAAGGGACATCATGGAATCAAAATCTTGGGATCTTTGACATAAATCTGTCAGCATCGGTGATGACGCCCCGGCCGATTCAACCATCCGTTGACGCATCTTTGACTCTGTATCACTTATAACATGGATATGAGGCAAAATCTATTAAATTGTACCCATTCAACCTATTCAAATCCATTCGTCTAAGTGCATGTGTTTGTCTCATATGCAACTGGGTGAACGAATATGGGTGTGTCTGAAAATGGAATACCCCAAAGAATGGATCAATTAGTGGATTTTTAGGGTAACACTATTTCAACATATAAATTGGATATGGGTCAAAATTATGAGTGGCCCTAAGGGTAATTACATAAATTACATGTAATATCATGTAATTACGCCACATTTGAGACCCATACCCATACCCATTGAAATTCACTATGGCCTTATTCCCCCGGAACATTTGCGGACACTCCGGTGCAGATCCTGAAGAAAGATCATGAAATACCAACCCGTGCAGCAACGGCTCCTGCAATGTGTGAAAGAGGTGCTGCTGCAGCTGCCCAAGTTCCAGGCCCTTCTTTTGGGTCTCACCTTTCCTGTCGGACAGATCCGACAACAAAAACTGGCTACTTATTATTTACCGTTTGGCGAAGGGATTGCTGCACATCGAGGCTTTTTAAAGGGGGAACAGTTTAGAACGCACATTTGGTATTTGGGTGATGATCAAAAGACTACACAAACTGAGAAAACATGAGAAAACATGAGAAAACCATCTCGAGTTAAGGTGTAATTTATGATGTTTAACCACCCCCCCGTGTGTCTTTTTCGAACCCAGCAATATGGATCCATATGGCACGACCTGCAGCATGGCCATGCCAACACCTCCTGGAATTGCAATAGCTGTAGCCTTATTTGGCACGGTTGAATCATTTTGGCCAACTCATCCTAGTGTTCATTGGCAATATCCTTGTATGCTTATTCGCTAAACTCTTTGCAGGAAATGTGTCGGTCAAACTCGCCATATGCGGTAATATCCCATTGGTTTGTTGATTCGACTTCCATTTTTAGTAAACATCGCCACCAAAATTTTAAGGTACCTCAATAGCTTACAGTAAACTCTGGCAGTTTAACGTGTAGCTATCGAAGCCATGGCCCACTTATAATTTAGCTTGCCGATTTAGATACCTGTTAGAAATGGCAAATTCGATTACCATAGGGTACCCTCTGGTTATCATGGCAAGCTGGAGAATCCACCATTTAGTGGGATTTTCATGGATTTTCCCATCAAAATCTTGATTTAGTGGTGTTTCCCATATATTTTCTTAGATTTTCCTATGATTCCATAGAACACCCCAATTTTTCCACCATTTTTTCGCGCTTCCCGGCCTGGCCACTTTTGTCCCTTTCGTCTTGGGCTTCGCCTTTGGCCTCCTCGGCGAAGGCGTCGGCTTCGCCGCCGCCAGGAGCACCCACAGCTGGGGGAGAGGCGGCACACGCATACGGAGCAGAGACACCTGGCAGGTGGTTGGCCTGGGGAAAATGGTCGACCTTTAGTTCAATGGATTGGTTTAAGAGGGAAAATCTTAACCGGAAACCCAGTGGGAAAATGATCTACAAATCGTGGCTTTTACACATCTATATGCTGATTTGTATATGTTTCAATGGATTGGTTGAAGGGAAAATCTTAACCGGAAACCATGGTGATTTTCCCATGAAGATCATGCCGCTTAAACCGGTTATTTTTGTCTCTTAAACCAATCCATTGACTAGTGGGGATACCATCTGGTTGTTGCATGGCTATGGAAAATCACAATGTTTTAGAGGTAAATTATCTGTAAATGGCAATTTCCCATAGCTACAGTATATCTTAAATTACTAGAGAGTAAGGCTATGATCCATTCATCGAACGAGTTCGATATATCCACTACCCCAAGCCTAGATATAAACTAAGTTGACCAGGGGGGCCTACGATTAAGGAATATGTCAGGGTTTATTATGTAATTGAGCGAACTTATTAAAAAATGTTCATCCCAACAAATATTTTGTGGCATAGTACCTCCATTTTTTGGTACCTGATTGCCATGAATCACCCCTACCAGCCATGGTTAGGGCTAGAACTAATTAGTGGCTACCTTGGACCTTTTTAAATCTCCTCGGGTGACTTTGCTTTTCAATGTCTTGGGTAGTTCAAGGGTTGCAATAAACACGCCATATAGCTTTTGAGATGCGGGGTGAGCGGCGTGTTGTCTGTGCTGCATGACTCCGCTCGCTTAGTTTTTGGATAGCTAGGAAAATTAAGTAGCCACAGCAATTGAGACATTTCATGAGATTTCGACATAAAACAAAACGCTCAGCGAGTGACCAGCTGTGATTTTTTGCACTGAATAAAATGGGGTAATGGCAGAGCTCTAAGGGGCGCTTCGCGCCGTGCCAAAGGCTGGCACATCACCCATGCCATGGCAGGAAGGATCGAAATGGCAGGGACCTTTGGTGTGTCCCTTTGGGATCACACAGGACCTCACTGGAACCCTACGGCGTCTACGGCTCTGAAAAGACAGGTTCTGACGAATCTTGCTATTTCATGCGATGGAAAGCAAGAGCATAGAAAATGATGTTGGCCTGTTCTATGAAGTAGCATCTACAACTAGCAATACAAGTAATGATGTAATGCAAGCAAGTAGCAAGTAGCAATGAACAAAACTCATACAGTATCATACAGTAACAAGCGGTCATGGAGCGGTATTTGATGAGGGATGGGATTGTCTGACAGGAATGAATCCTGTCTCCACTGCATCTGAAGGTATAACATGGCATAACGGTGTAAGTTATAAGTATAACTCAATCAATTTCACGAGCGAAATCCATCGAACTGCCAGCAATGGCCAACTCTGAGCTATTACCCATGACTAGTCATGACTAGTCTTCATCGCCATCGTCATCACAATCGTCGTCCTGCAGAGTCTTGACCCGCGACAAGCGGTCTGGCCATAGGAAAATATGAGGCAATCCAACAGGGTAATGGAAAGTCAATGAAAATGCCAGGCAATAGCAGGGAAATCAAATGACAAATGGGTGATGTTCCATTGCTATGCTGGAGGGTAGATTGGACAAAATCCAATCCCATATCACCAGTCTAGTACGTGGTGACAATTCCATTGAAGAAATGGATATGTACCCTCTGGCAATTTAGCATAGCGAAAATCCATGAACATCAAGATGTTTTCATGGGTAAATCATCGATCAATGGGCTATTTTCCATAGCATTTTCCATAGCAAACTGTTAAAATCTGGTTGAATTCCCAAAAAGGAATACAGGTGTTGCCGCTTCGATCAACGCCTGAGCCCCGATCGCCGTGGACAAACTAACGCAATCCAGACCTGGTCAAACCTGAACACTTCATTGTCGTAAAGGGATATGAAACCTAAAGCGATATGAAGCCATATACTTTCCATATATTTTCCCATGATTTCCCCCATTGAACCATATTAAATCATATTAAACCCACGATTTATCACTGGATTTTCACGTTAAGGGCCTCCAAAACAGTCCAAACCGGGCGGAAATTCCATGGGGTTAGCAAAGGAACTCCAACATGTAATGGCTGCGAAAATCAGTTTCCTGGTAGACTTTTCTTTTGGGGTAGTCCCCGTTTCCAGACAAACCCACGTATGTGTAACATATAATTATATATATATAAATATACATCTCTCTCTCTCTCTCATTTCTTCAAAGTGCACATGATATAACGTTTTTTTCTTCTCTCTCTCTCTCTAATATATCCCCATGTATTGCAAATCAATCATCAGTATTGAATTGAACTACCCCATCGAAGGTCGACCCAGTCCTCATCTTCATCCTCATCCTCATCCGGCTCATCCGGCTCCTCGTCCTCCTCCGGCTCCTCCGGCTCCTCTGGCTCCTCATCCTCCTTGTCCTCCTCATCCTCCTCGTCCTCCTCCGGCTCGCCGCCTGACACCTCGTCTTCATCCTGTCCCAGTCTGGGTTAATTTTAAATGGCGGGCACAAGGGGGAAATCAGCCTTTGATGCTACAATAATAATCAGTGCAGCGCCAAAAACATCCAAAAACCATGGGAAATTCACCATCCCATGGGCCCGGCCGGGCTGCAAAATCAAGGGCCATGGCGGCCATCGTAGCGTTGCATGCTGCATCATGTAGCACCATATCTACCCTTTGGTAAACTAACATAGCTATTGAACATGGCCATTTAGTTCGTTGATTTACCCATTAAAACATGTGATTGTCCATAGTTATGTTAGTTTACCAGAGGGCAATTCAGAAGATTCAAGAGTCTTTGCTGTAGTTTGGAGCGCCAGGAATACCTCAGTGCGAGCTTCTACCACTCTATTTGCATGATATGCCCGAACATAAAGACAACATCTAGTGAACCTGGCACAACAAACTTGAAATTGAAAGTGCAAATGCCGGCTTCTCTCCTCATTCTCCTCCGCTTCATCATCCTGATTCTCCTCCGCCTCTTCCTCGCTTTTGTGCTCCCCGCTCTCTTCGCCGTCTTGGCTCTTCTCTGCACTCTCCTCTTCCTCCCCTTCACTCTTGTGCTCCTTACTGTCATCCTCCCCTTCCTTGTCAGCCTCATCCTCAATTTTTTCACTTTCATCCACGTCTTCTTCCACTTCCTCAGGTTGCTCAAGCGACCTCTCTTGCCAAGTGGACCTCGGATGCATCAGGGCGGCGGAAGGATCGTAATGTACCTACACCGACTGCGATCGATTCTGATGAATTCATTATGATGCAAAGGATGAAAAAGGATGGAAACATGGTGGGCTTAGGCAACACAGAGGAGATATTCCGTGATACAGATGAATATATGGGATATACTATGATATACTGTACCCGGACCATTATGGAGCATCCAAGAGCATCCTAGACCAATGATCAGAGAAGATTATAAGACAAAACGACCAGCAATCATGCCCCAAGTCCAAGCTGTATCCCATCAACCAGCACCTTTGCTCCGCCAAAGCAACCCCCAATCCTCTATGATTCGAGTTGCTGGTCGTACGGGTTGCCCTCATTGTGGAAGTGTTCGTGTACTTCAGTGACCTCCGTGACGTTCGTTACTTTGGTCACCTCGGTGACATTCGTCTGATTCACCTCGGTGACATTCGCAGCCCGATAGCTTCCCAGACTGTTTGCCTCGGAGCTGCAGCGCCGAAGTGGGACCTCTGGGATAATTAGAAATGACCAGTGGGCACATCAGCCTGCATGTTCCTGGACAAAGCGGAATGCGGCTCACCCTGCAAGTCAGATAATGTGGTAAACCCTAAACCCTAAACTTACCATTTGGGGATGATTTTGACCACCTGTTTATTGAGGATGGTTTTCTAGCGTGTTTACCACGTAAACTGTTCTTGGTTGCCCCTAGCCACGAAGAAACCTAGATCTCAACTTTAGAAGAAACTTTTTGAACCAACCACCCTGAAACAAACATGCACCATCCTTGTCACAGCTCAAACGTCCCTCACTTGCATGAAATACATTAAAGATATATAGGTCAATGTAGGACACACCAACATGAACAAACCAAGTACCAAACCGGGGTTGCGATTGGGGGATAAGGACTGCTACCCTTTGCTGACGGCCATGGAATGATCGTGCATGTCCCACTTGCAAGGGATTTCATTGCCATCTTTGACCGGAAATGTGGGACCCACTAATGCCAACGATCCCCAGTTATCAACATTGGCATGTGACATATGGAATTAAGAAGCGATTGCACATGGCATTGCCAAGTAATCCAGGATAATAATCCCAATTTCCAACCCAGTGCAAACATCCATCAAATTGGTGCGCTATTCAGAACATTCCAAAAAGTAATCCCTTAAAGGTGTGTCAAAATGGGATCACAAAATTGGTTCGGAGAAATGATGATGAAAACATATGAAAACCACTGGATTTATGGAACCAGACCCATTTTTTCAGACAAACCCAGGTAGCCCAAGTGTGCTCACAGTGTGTGATAATTTAGTGGTACTGTGATTCACAACGTATGGGGGGTTCTTGAAATGGGGGGTTCTTGAAATGGGGGATCCCAAGGGATCCCCAAGTCACCATCGGTTTCAAACGGTTTCAATAGCAAGTCATGGTCTAATGGGTCTAATAACTTGGATGACTTGGATGATTTGGGGGTATCCCCATGACTTAGGAAACCCTTATACCACCAACTTTGTTTAAGGAAGGTGGAACCTCCGTGCACCTCCCCATGCCTATGCCCAGGTACTGAGGGCTGGAAGGCCCCTAGACCGCCACTCATGACGCTGGCATAGGGCACGCCGCCATCAACTGGCCAGAAACCATGGGGTTTTAACAATGTTTTTCTTCGAAATAAGGACTTCCTGGGGGAAACAAAACACATCATCCAATTCTGGGGAGTCATGACTTCTGGGATTCTGATGGGATTCTAATGTTCAATTTGCAAGGATGAGGAATAAAGTCGTGGGTAAGAATGAGTTTACCAAAATCTGCAATGATGACAGGTCAACCACAAATTTGGGAACTACATAAGGCCCCTTAAGTGTCTTTCGGAAAATAATGAACTTATATAAACAACATGTTTCTGGTTTTGGTCCTTGGGTGAGGATTTTGCCTCAACCCCTGCGTAAGCCATCTTGGGAACCATCAGCACATCGTCATCGCAACTTGGCTTCACACTGAATTGTTGTCCAATTTTTTCGGTTGCCACCTTGCCTTTTTCTGGGGGGAAATTGAGACTCTAATTAACTCCAATTAATTCTAATTAACTCTAATTGATCATCTTTAATCAAAGCACACCCTATAGAAATATCCACACAATGCAGCAAAGTGCTTAAACAAATGTTGATTTTCCAATTGTCATGCTTGATTCCCATCCGATGACCCAATGCGAAAATGCACATCTCTGGTGAGTCACCGTGCTGCAACACTTCCAACGTGGGCACCTCGCGCGCTCTGCAACATCTGCTGCCCACTGCCGCCCGACATGGAAGACATGAAGCTGGCCAGCAAGGCGCCGGTGCCTGCGCGCTTGTCAGACTTTTTTTTTGGATTCGGTGCAAGAGAAGAAGAAACATAATGATAGTGATCATGTATGCTTGATCATACTTCAGAAACTTGAATGACTTTTCTTTGGCAAAGCCCATGTTTTTCACAATCCCAGTCACATCCCACCAAGACGAATCAACCAGAAGACCAGCGACCCCCGTGGCCTGCAAGTGCCGCTGCCCCACCCAGTGCCGCAGCGCCACCGCCCATGCCCCCGAGGCCAGCGCCGCCGCCGCCGAAGCCGAAGGCTTTGGCGGCGTCGTGGCCGCCGTGGCCGCCGTGGCCGCTGTGGGCGCTGTGGGCGCTGTGGGCGCTGTGGGCGCCGGGCGCCAATGGCAGGGAGATGGTGGTCATGGAGAAAGGTTGACTCGGCAGCGCTTGGCACGGGCTTTGGGTGCACCCGGGGTTGAAGAACTGGGGAAGATCCGGAAATCTCGGATGGAATTGGAAGACCAAGTCATCAACCATCAGTTCCCGATGGCTTTTCCACAGGGATGGTGGGTGAAAAAAATGTTGTCAACAACTTCGCTGGCTTGGATACTTCGAAAAGGGAGGCAATGGTTTCAGATGACCTTCAGTTTGGACCCGTATCAGCATTATAGCAAGACTCTTCAGCAAGACTCCTAAAGATTCTTTTGACGTAATCCATATACTAATTATTACATTTGATGTTGAATGATGTTTCTGTCTTCCTTGGGGCCGCCTTGGGCGGGGTTGATTTGCCTCCCAAATCAACCTGAAATATGCCCTAAAATATGCCCTTCGATGGCAGTGGTTTGATTTTGGGCAGCTAGTAATTCCCATAGTTGTCTTAACAGTCCCCATAAAGCCAGCTAGTATTGCCCCATGTAATCATCAACCACCACGTGTTTTGGGGTAACCAACCACCAGTTTTAAGTTTGTTCCAACTTGACTATTCTTCAAAATCCACTCTCAAATCCATTATATGTTCTTCTATCTATATATATATATATATTATATAAATAATGATATTATATTTATAATTATATATATGTATATATAATTAATTATATATATATATAATATTATTATTTATATAAATGGCAGTCAGAATTGGGCCGCTAAACATGACCAAAATCATCCAAAATCCGCGATCCTTTCCGGTGGATTCCTGGCTGTTCATGGTCAAATCCCTGTCGATGAATACCCCTAAGGTCATTTCACGCACAAATCTAGTACATTAATCCACCCGGGTTTGGATTTGGGGGTACTCAAGATAATTGAGGACGATTATCTTTCTCTAACGCGACAATGGAATGATGTATTTGGATGCATGCGATTTTCCTTGATTTTCACAACATTATCCCACCACTTGGAAGGGGATTTCCCATTGCATGTTTGACCGGATAATATGGAACCCACAAGAGTTAACTGGTCTTGTAGATTCCTTGCTAAAAATTGACAGCCTTCATTGCTTGTAGTGGGGTAAAATGAAGACCGCACCCATCAAATCCCAAAAACCACATCAACCGATGAAACATCATCATTGTATGGCCAATCTACGATCAAAATATCTCTCATCAAAGAACATGAAAATATTGAAAAATCCATGCAACTTTGGCCCCACGATCCATGCCATCCCAAGGCCAAGGCGCTTGAGCTCGATGAGCAGTGACGTGGCCAGCTGTGGCACTTGGTCGAAATCTTCTTCCTCCAAGCGGCTACGGATCCTGGAGCGCCCCGACAGGGAAGGGAGCAGAACATCTTCAGATTTTGTTGGGAAGTAATGACATTTTTTTTTGTAAATATTAATTCAAGTCATCAAAATACAAAGTTTATAATATCATATAGATAGTAATATAGTTGTTCTTCCTTACCTTGTGGGGGGATTGCAGGAGAGCAACTGGATAATTAAGCATATCCACTTATATGCCGGATAAACGCAGGAAATGGGACCTGGACTTTGTCACAAGACCTACCCATTAAAACAGCAACCGCCTACAAGTAGAAGGTTTTAGTTTTGGATTGGCTGAGAGATGGATTGGGCTGAATAAATCACAGTTGTCAGTCCTATCAGTGCATTAATAAGAGTAAGCAAACTCCTCATCAAGAGAAGGATGGTGGAGTGATGCTCCCAAATTGGGAGCACTGGCACTGTTGGCACCCCGGTACTCACACGGTATCATGTGTGGTCCGTGGTTTCAACCCCGCGAAAAACATCTCGACACATGAGGCAGTTCGGATCATCATTCCAAATATAGGGGTGAACATCAACATAAAACATATTTGACACCACCAAGTGAACCAAAACCCGCAGAAATCTTAGCTGGTTGGTGGTTTCAACCCCTCTGAAAATATTAGTCAATAGGAAGGATTATCCCATATAGTATGGAACATAAAAAATGTTTGAAACCACCAACCAGAACTCTTAGGGTTTGAAAAATACCCCGAGTTTTTCCGACACTGTCCTCTCCAGCAGGGCCAAATAGCTGAAGCCCTCCCCGGCCTGCACCAAGTGACCAACGGAAATACTTCAGCAATCCTCCAAGCTAGTGGAAACTTTGGATTAATAGATGTTAATAGATGTAAATAGATGCTAATAGAATTTTAATTAAAACCAATAGATGTTAATAGATGTTAATAGATATTGATCAGATATTGATAGACATTAATTACTGATGTTCCCCCCAAATGGGATTTCATGGAGTACGTTTTGGACAGTGTGGAATCGTGGATTCGATTCGGATAACATATGATAATTGTGATGGATTGATATGGAATATGCATTCCCCCTTTTCTGAATTCCACAGCCAGGAAAGCATGGTTTTCCGTGGGATGATATGGAATATGCATAGTTGGAACGAATCAGATGGGCGTGCAGCTAATGTGAACTGGGGATGCGATGGATTCATGGTCGGGTTATGAAAGGCCATTCTGAACCATCAACACCACCAACCACCAATAAGAAATCCCCATAATCTTCGTTTCTTGAAGACAAATCTTGTCTACGTCTGCGTTCTACTGGACCCCCCCAATTCATTGCCATGTGAGCAGGCTGAAACCAAGTGAGACAAGCCCGCCCAAATGATCGCAACACCAACCACAACCAGCATCCAGCATCCATCACATATTGGCTCCCCTATGTTATAAGTTGGTTTTTAACATTTTCCCAATAAACCCAACAGTTATTGATGTTCTTGTGTTTATGTTTGCCGGCTTAGCTTTAAAAAACTGGGGCCAATCATCACCCACTGCAGGGCCCACAGGGCCCACAGCGCACCTGAAGGGATTCCATGAAGACGGACGTGAGCGCCCCACCGGCCGCTGTGTTGGGGATGGATCTCCGATGCCCCATCTGCAGCGATGAGCGTCGGCCGCTGGGGCCAACTTGGAAGTCCGCCTCAGTGGAAGCCGACCAAACACACCTGGGGCCCTTGATGGGATTTTGATGGGATTTCTCATGTGAAACCAAAACGAATCACGACCAACAATCGGCGGGTGATTTTTGTGTAATTATTTTTCACTTTTTTAAGCTTTTTTAGACCTCACATATTTTCGAGGATTTACTGAGTATGATTATTTGTACATATTACGCGTGCATGTAGGAAAGTTACGGTCATCAAATGCTTTTCCGAAATTGTCAAGGCCATTTCATACTTTCACTCCCAAATTTGCACAACATACATCAATACAGGCCTGAAATCCTAAATGGAGGTATTTCAAAGTGGGGTTCCACCTTAAGCAAGGTGCAGTATCTGTGTCCATGACCCCACGCCTAGGACCTGGTTCCAAGAATCCAGCCATCGGCCATAAACTACCATCATTTTAGTGCTTATTCTCCCTTTATTTCCGATCAAGATCCACATGTTTGTGAAATCCCAATGTTACCGTGAGAATCCGGTCCCCACAGATGCTCCATGATGCTCCATGGATTGTTCCACTCCACGACTCCAGCATGATCCAGCCATCTTTTTTTTGAACTCCCTAACATCAGTATTTTCCCACCATTTTTCATCGGTGAAATCATGTGAAAATCACCATCTCCCCCAGATTTCCCCAGGATTTGGCCTCAGCAGATTCCCCAGCTATTTCCTGGTCCCAAGTCACGTGCACATTCCCCACATCTGCGCTGGTCTGGTCGGAGCGGCAGCCGGTGATCGCTACCACCTCCCCAACCGCCAGGCCGATGTTCTCCTGAAACTTTCAATGGGAAACCATGGTGATCCCACCAAACATGGAAACAAAATCTGTGGATATATGACTGATATATGATAGATCCCCCCAAACAAAAACTCCGCCCATTGTGAAACATGGATGGACACATGTGGATTTAGGTGTTCAATGGATGAATGGGTTTAAGGGCAAACATCAGCAGGAAATCATGGTTTTGGCCCTGTATCTTTCAGACTTTCCTGCCAAAAATCCCATCATCCAACTCTGGGACACAAAGGTGAATCTATGATGAAACTATCATTCGAGTTCTCAAGGGGTCAGGTAGCAAACCGAAGTTCAAAACCAAGCCATCTGACCACATCATTGGCTTTAGATGGCTTTAGGACATTAAAGTTGCCACCAGGTAGCCTCCAGTAAACTAACATAGCTATGGAAAATGAAAACTCACATGGATCATTTAGAGATGATTTACATTGATTTACCGTAAATCTACGAGTGATTTGTCCATCGCTTAAGTTGTTGGTTTCTGCAGCAAATCAGTGGAGGATCATCCCAGACATCGTGGGATCCAGGGGATCCAGGAGATTGCCGCCGCTATGCCGTCCCAGACACATAGCAAAGTACGACCCAAGGATCCCCTAACTTTTTGGAGATAGTATGAGAATATATGAGATAGTCCACCTAAACCTGACATATATCCCCAACTTCTGCCAGTCAAGAGGGGGAATCAGCACCAGTTTTGCCAGTTTAGTCTGTGATTTTACCAATTGTTCCCAACTTTTTCCCAGTTACCCTCTGGGAAATCAACAGTTCGACCATCGCAGTCATCGCGGTTGGAAAATGAGTTTCCACTAAAATCGCTTATTTGCAGGGTCGACCTGTTAAGTTACCAGAGGGTAATCGTCATTTATTTGTTTATTTATATATATAATATAGTAATGATATAGTATTATAGTATGATACAGTGGTAGACGGCTCATTTTGGAACACCAAAACCGGATCATTTCTGAACATGCAAACAAACAAAAACACCCTCTGAACATCCAATACGCACGGAGCTTTTCATTTTCTTCATTGTGCACTCGTGGCCCCTTCAAGTATACTGACGCTCTATCCGAATATTAAACAAAAACCGTTAACCACACAAGTTGCAAACCAGGAGACCAGGAAACCAAATAACCAGGAATAATAAAACCAGGAAATAACCTCAGAAAAAAAGGTCACCCACTAGCAGAATCAGACCACTGAGTCAATCACCCCCCCCCACGTCGGAGTCAGTCACTAGGGGCGAGGGGTGACTGCCATCCAGCGTGCCCAGTGGCCCCTTTTGGTCTTTCCGGTTTACTTATTGTTGGTTTGGGATTTAGGCTTGGCTTAGGGTTTCTTAAGGGTGGCTTTAATAAGGTTAAGTTAGGGTTACGCACAGAGTTTGTGCGAGGGTATGCGAGGATTAGTGTAGGGTTTATTTAGGGTATATTCAGGCTTGATTTTGGTTTTATTTAGGGTTGGTTTTCGGCTAATGTGGGTTTCATCAAGGTTTGTTTCAGCGTTTATTTAGGGTCTACTTGGCGTTGGTCTGGGGTTTATTTAGCCTTGGCTTAGGGTTTCTTAAGGGTTGGTTTAAGGTTTAGTTAGGGTTTGATCAGGGTTTGTGCGAGGGTTGGTTTAGGGTTTATGTAGTCTTGGTTTTGGTTTTATGGATGGTTGGCTTAGGGTTTCTTTATGATTTTATGTTCGGTTTAGGGTTGAATTATGGTTTCGTCAGGGTTTGTTTTGGGGTTTGTTTAGGTTTTGCTTTAACGTTGGTTTGGGGGTTGCTTAGGGTTGATTTAGGGTTTATTCAAGGTCGGTTAGGGTTTATTTAGGGTTAGTTTAGGGTTTGTTTAGGTTTCGTTTAGGATATCTCTAGGCTTGGTTTCGGGTGTATTTCCAGTAGGTTTAGGGTTTCTTTAGGGGTTATTTAGGGTTTTGTCAGGATTTTTTTTGAAAATGACCGAGGGTTTATTTAGGCTTGGTTTAGGGTTAATGTAGGGTTTTGTCAGGGTTTGCGTGAGGATTGGCTTAGGGTTTGCTTAGTGTTGGCTTATGTTGGCTTGGGGGTTCTTTAGGGTTGCGCTAGGGTTTCTGGAGGGGCTCTTTGTTGTTGACTTTCCGTTGTCCCATGTTCCCATGATTTCCTTGATCCTGTTTCCGGCTTTCAGGGGTGACTGACTCTTTGTTGGTGACTTTCTGTTTTCCCCGGGGTTCCTGGATTCTCCTGCCAGGGGTGAACGACTCTTTGTTGTTGACTTTCTGTTTTCCCAGGGTTTCCTGGATTCTCCTTCCAGGGGTGACGGACTTTTTGTTGATGACTTTCTGTATCTTTCTGTTTTCCCCGGGGTTCCTTGATCTCCCCTTGGCTTCCGCTGGGTGACTGACTCTTTGTTGCTGACTTTCTGTCTCCCGTTCATGGTCTCCCTTCATCCTGTGCTAGTGTTCAGCGGTGACTGACTTTGTCCTATTTCCTGACTCGGGCGTTTGGGGCGACTGACTCGGGGGACTGACTCTGTCTTGACCCAAAAATACAGGATGAAACAAAAAGGAAACCAGGAAATCAGGAAACCAGGAAACCGGGAAAAGGAGACCAGGAAACCAGGAAACCAGGAAACCGGAAAACGGAAAAAGGAAACCAGGAAACCAGGAAACCGTGAAGGGAAACAGGAAAGCAGAAAACCTTGGAACAACATGCCAAATACGCGTTCCAAAATGAGCTAGTTTCCGCGGTCTAAAATGAGCTGGTTTCCACGTTCAGAAATGAGGCGGTTCCCTGGTACAGTCCCCCTAGACATTACAGTATATATGTTCGATAGATATGTTCCCTACTTTCTTTCCAGTGAAGTCACTAAGTCTGTCCTGTTCATCTGCCACGAAGCCCGTTTCGTTGGCCTGTTTGGATTGATTCCACATCCCCCAAAGGCCCAGGCCCATCGAAGATGCGTCCTCCGGCCCAGATCGGGAGATCGGAGGTGCTTGAAGAACGTTCCCGAAGCATGTGGTCAAAGTAGTGGAAAGAGTAGGGCTTCACTTATGGAATTTTATTCGGATTTTATTGGGATTTGGAGATGTAAATTAGCTTCTTGGATCTGTGCGGATGTGAAGAGTGGGGCGACAATTGATGAAATGACCGCCTCCATTTTCCAAAATAAAGAATCATAGAATTGTCACAGGGCTGAGCCGGATCATTGTGAAAAAGCATGATGTAGAGGGTAGTGAACTACATAAATATGTATAGACGGCTGGCTGGCAATTGACATATACATAGAGGGCTGGCAATTGACGTACTGCATGCTCTGCATCTCCAATGCTTGTTGCTCACCTTAGGGTTGCCTTGGGCACAAGAATCAGGATCGCTGCCATTTTTTCCGGCAAATCACCTACTCCGGAAAGGTTGGCTTTCTTACAGGGCTTGTCACATGGCCAACCTTCAACATGTGAATGTTCAGTCACTATTCAGTAGGATAGCGATGGATAGCCATGGATAGCCTATATATATACCCTCTGGTAAACTAACATAGCTATTGAAAATGGCCATTTATAGTGGATTTACCCATCAAAAATGGTGATTTTCGATAGCTATGTTAGTTTACCAGAGGGTATCTTCAATCATCTTTCTCTCCCGAAGAAATCCACGCACTCAGCAGCCCTAATGATCGGGTCCTTCATGAAATCCAGAGGATTGCCACGTTTCAAGGCGCTCAGGCTGTGGAGCCAATCTTTCGACATGACCATGGAGATAGCCTGGCCTTTCAACGCCTCTCCTTGGTGACCCGGTGACATGTCATGTCCAAGGCATGTCCAAGAGATGTCCAAGACATGTCCAAGACATGTCCAAGACATTGGGATCATTGAGACATTTTGACCAAAGCAGGTGGCTTGAAAAATCATGTTTCATCAGCACAAAAATGGGTCTCTATAAACCTCAACATACAAAGTGGGGCTCAATAGGCTTATCATTACAGCACATGACACATCACATTACACATCACATCACATTACTCATCACATTACTCATCACATTACTCATCACATTACTCATCAGATTCATCAAATTCTATCAGATTCAGGTTCTGAGATTTTCCGGTGTACCGGTGAAGAGATAGGGCAAGTTCAAGACCTGAGATCCGCGGATCTAACTCGGCACATCTGATCTTCCACACTGGGAATAGCATCAGTGCTGTACATATCAATGGATTGGTTTTGTGAGGAAAATTTACAGGAAACCATAGATTTTCCCATCAAACTTACAGGAATGAACACAAAAACCTACTTTTGATGGATTGGTTTGTTTTGTTAGGAAAATTTACAGGAACCATAGGTTTTCCCATCAAATTTACAGGAATGACCACAAAAACCTACTTTTCATGGATTGGTTTTGTTGGGGAATTTTACTGGTTTAAGTCCCATGATCTTCATGGGAAAATCTATGGTTTCCGGTTAGGATTTTCCTAACAAAACCAATCCATTGTACATAGACTTCAAGTCGGTTAGCAAAACGCTGTAAACTTGAAACCTATGAACATCTATGAATTACCCTCGGGTTCTTTGACGTAGCTATAGAAACCATGGCCCAACAAACAGTTGGGTGAATTGCCGTTTTCCACCATGGTGATTTTCCATATGCAATCTCTGGATACTTCCCACCTGGCTTTCATTCATCTGGGGCCACAGAGCTCCTACATGTCACATGGTTTCACTTCTCCTGAGTTTTTAAGTAGCATAGATATGGAACATGTATTTTTCTTGAGGACATGATCTTTAAATGTGTTTGTATGTGTTTGTTGTTCCCCTCTCTCTCTCTCTCAAAATATTATGTATCCATAGCTCCTTTGCTTGCTCCCTCCATTCACCACTAGATGGATCTAGATGGTATGTTGGTTGTGTCAATTTGGATGATAACGTGTTTGGTTATTTGACGTAGCTATGGAAAGTAGTCATTGTTTGAAAGGGCACATCGTTATCTTTATCAACTACAAATTGACCATGGCCTCCATGGCTATGTTTACATGAACAAAGGGCATAGCGGCATACCCAATATCCATTATTCGTCCATGCTTGTTGGTTGTTTTCCCACTAGTTGTTTTCCCATTATTATCCACTATGAACCATAAACCGCAGGATAGATTGCCCATTGTAACTGCAATCGAATTTATTTTGGATATATCATATACTCATGATATTCGCATTATACACCAACACTTATCTTCACCCACAAACCTGGCGGAAATGAATCAAACAAAATACCCCTAGCCCATCTCATTCCACTAGTGGGTTGATAGGTTTCTCTACTATTGGTTATGGTAATTCCCAATTAATGAATGAATTAGGTAGTAAAGTCCCCATATGAACCAATCAACCAGGCAATTTGTAATGTCTCAAATGTGGGCCGAGCCATATAAAGGGATATTGAATGAGATTTATGTATATATATACATACATACACATACTCATTTGTGTATGTATGATATTCCCATGATTAACCTCATTTACCCTCCAGAAAATTAGCATATACCCTAAACAGTTTTTGTTTGATTATGTAGTGTCCACTCAAAATGTGTGATTTTTAGGTTCCAACTGTTCATTTACCAAATGGCATTAACATGTATTTTCATCAACCTGCGTCTCGAAATCTGTGCCGCGCTCCCCCGCCGCTGTGGCAGCAGTCCATCAAACAAGTCAACCGGCAGCCCGAGGGCAGGGGCCTCACTAAGGTCTCGAAGAGCTCCGTGTCCTTCAGCCGCCCATATGGATACTTCACTTACTAAGCATATGGTGATATGGTGATCTTCTATAGTCTATGTTAATTTACCGGTATACCTGTATACCTCCAGTTAGATTAGTGGAATATCCCCTATGATGTATGGGATGATGAAATACGGGTTAAATGTGGATTATAAACCAAGAATCCTCTAGTGGGATGTTTCCATAGTCATGTGGGATCCCCAGTAGCTGGATGGTTTACAAATGATTATTTCATGGAACATCCGAAAATCAAATGGATGATTTAGGGGTACCCCCACTTTAGGAAACCTCCGTTCAACCGGAGGGGATCTTCAACAAACCAAAAAACACAAAACAAAACACAGCATTTTTGGCCAGCTATATATGTAAAATAAAGGTATATAGTATGTAGTTTTTATAATACAATGTATGATATAATATAACTTATATGTAATATATATATATTTATATATATATAATATACTGTATATATAATCTAGTTCGTGCCTTCGCGTGCGTTTCCCCCCTCCCTTTCTCGCTGCTCCCCCCAATGATATAAATATAGCCAAATATGGTGAGCACCTCAAACAAGGTGTCTCACACTGGTTGTATCCGTTGAAAACGGTCAAAATGAAGCTGAGCTATTTACCCGCTTCTCCAGTTTCTAAATTTACCTTACAATTACCAGGAGTGGCTGAAGGCAAAATTTACAAGAATTCATTTGCCGTAAAGACAGCTCTGAAGCGAATGACCTCAATGTTCGGTCATAGATTTTCCTCATGACGTGCATCCGAGGTTCCAAGAGCATCCCAGCGCTATTGTAATCCTGCCAGGGGGGAATGATCGCAAAAACCTACTGTTCATGGATTGGTTGAAGGGAAAATTTACAGGAAAACCCCACATGTAATGGGAAAATCTATGGTTTCCGGTTAAGATTTTCCTAACAAAACCAATCCATTGATAGCACGCACTAGTGTTAATCATGACACCGGAGGTTTTTCCTGCGGAAGTTTCCAGCTTCCATGCCAAGGAATGTCGAACACATCTGTTCATCTGTGTTCATCAATGCTAACCCTTCTTGGATTTGCTTAAGGAACCATAAGGAAACCATTCCCATCTTGCCATCTCTTCCCAGTCGTCATTTCCCATTGGCCACCCCGGCCACCCACAAGATCCACCTCTGGGCAGAGGGTTTCCACATAGCCCGACTGGGCATTGGCATCGACTTCACGACCTCCGTGCCCGGAGTAGTGGAAGAACAAGGCATCTCCTGGGAGATGAGGCTTCTCTCATGGTTGTTTCACATGCCATATAATCCATATACATGCAATTTTTCTATGGAAAAAAACGCGTGAAACACATACACACACACATATATATATAATATGAACATGGGGTGACACATCCAACTTATTTTGTTGGAAAACATCTGGAAAATGGGTTTGACGAAGACTTCCAATATCTCTACACCCCATGATTGTTGGAACAATATCGAAATAATTCGAGAAACACATATCAATATCTCATGGCATTGGACTGGTATAAAAACATAAAAAAAGGACATTGAAGTGATAGGAAACGCAAGTCAAAGGGCCCAACTCATTTGTCCAAAGCGCTTTGAGTTGGTAAATGCCCCTCTAATCTCTAGGGATACATGGCCTCGATTTCTGACTCCATCACTGTGGCTTTCTGAAGTGGCATGTGATGGATTGCTGGTTTCAAGAGATCCCAAAACACATAGCCACTTCTGCGACCATCACACGCGCTTGAAAATAAAAATGTACAGTAAACATCAGTAAACCAAATATGTATCCGTATCTCCCGAAACAATCTCGTCAATCCCAATGCACATCTTGCGGCGCAATTTTCCTCTGATACAGCCCTTGCAGCGTCGGCCGTGGCAATGGTGAAAATGACTGCTTTTCCACTGGCTGTACAAGAATGCTGGTGGTCTGGTGGTAAACTTGAGACCAATATGACAATCAGTATCCATATGTTTTTCCCCTTCCTCATGGGGTTCATTCAACATTTGACAGCTTGCATGTCATTGGCTTCATCTTCTCCTTTTATTTGCTCCGTTTCCATCATGTTGTCATCTTATCTGATCTTATCTTATTTTCCCTTTTAAACATCTGCAAGAAAACCCTATAGTCATGGGTTTACAATGGCTTCACACATTCCATGATCACTCGGCTCACAGGAAGTCGCTTACCCCTTGCATCTCACGTGCACGTGTGGGAACAGGCCGCGGCTCCAGAAGCGCTGCGAGCAGCGGCATGGTTTGTTCCTGGGTCCGAGGTTCACATGGAAGCGTGGCTCAAGATTTATCATGATTTATCACATTGCGACTTCACGTAGGGAACTGGAAAATCACCGTTTTCAATAGGAAAATCATAAAAAAAATCCTGTTTGTCACCTATAAATGAGCAATGTTCCATAGCTATATCTGTTTAATAACTCAAACCTTTTTTTGTAGCTGGGTTTTTCAAAGGATTGGATTACCCTATGGCACATACGTGGACCACACGTCTTGGTCAGTTCACCTTTGAACACGACACCCACTGGGCATCCAAGAGCTTGACCCACTGGGTGCATCATGGTACATCCGATTGTCGAAACCAAAATGGGACATAGAACCAGCAAAAATTCGGGCCAAGGGGCCAAATGTGTCTGGAATCAACGATCAGAAAGTGGTTGCTAAAATTTCGAGTAGATGTTGGGGGTATGATGGGAGCCAAGTTCCCCACGCTTCAGCCATTAGATTCTTATGTTTGTTGGTGAACTTCCCCCTTTGTTATTTGGGGGTTTCCCAAAATGGGAGTATCCCCAAGTCACCATGAAATGGGTTTCCCGTGGTTTCCCAATTCAATGGGAATTCCAGGATCCTAAATTGGAGGTACCTACCAAATATAACCTATATATAAGGCCTATGTAAGGGAATATCCCCACAAAATATGGCCAAACATATGGTACGGTACCTCCATTTTAGGATTCAGGATCCTGAAACTCCAATTGACCAATGGTCATGACTTGGATGATGGTACCACTGGCCGCCGCCCAGGCTCCACTGGCATCTTCTTGAAGGCATGGCCTCCACGCAAGGCTTCGTGCACTTCATCGATTTGCGGCGGCTCTTCGTCGTCATATTCCTGGAAAACCAGGGAAAGATCTGCCATGAACCAACAGGGTTGGTGATATCATGGGGACATGAATATATATATATAGAATGGGGCATCAATGGAATATTGATGGAACATTAATGGAATATGGAACATCATAATGGAATAAAATGGGGTATTTTGATGGATTTCAATTGGATATACAACCAATTAACAACTAACAATGTTTGAGATAGTTCTAGCTCTGGAAAATTGAACTATATGTTTTATTGTCCTGGGTGGTTGTGAATCTAAGTCCCCGTACCAGTTGTACCATCCCATTTAAGTCAAGGAAACATCGCCTGACCATTTGCATACCCCCCATGAAACAATAATACCATCACTAAATGTCACTAGACTGGAATGCCCATAAAAGAATGATGTTTCATAGTCATTTTCAATCATGATCCATATTTATTCATGCTTGTCTATCATGTTCCAATCATTTTTCCATCATGTTCCATCATGTCTCCCGCATTTCCATTTCCCATCATGTTTCACCAATTTTCCATCCATCATCCTGGAAAACTGATCCCCATGGAGACCACACCCGCACCTGGGGCACTTCGTTCTCATCCTGCACCTCTTCATCCATCAGCGCGCCGGCCAAGCTGGCCGGGGCAGAGCCGATGGTGGCCAAGGGCACGTGCTCCGGCGGCTGCCATTGGATTCCTTAAGGAGATTGGTCAGTGAAAAGTTGGACATCATTAGATGGTCATAATCATAACTGATGTGATTGATAATCAAATATCATTGATAATGATGATTGATGATTATTGACTATGATTTGTTGAAAGGTTGGAAATCAGCAGATAATTAATGGATTGACAAACTCTAAAGGAATGGATTTATAGTTGACAATGGATTTATAGTTGATGGTTGATCAATTCTGATCAATGATGTTTGACAATGATTGATTACCGGTGATTATCCATTATGTTTGCCATTGAAGATGATAATTGGCAATGACTGATCAATAATTTATTTCCCACTACATCTTGGATGATTGAATGATGATTGATGATCCAAGAATGAAACGTGTCAGTTCGAAATTCAAAGATGATGCAATGATTATTGGTAACCGAAAGGTGTGTTTTTGATCAAAACAAAGTACTTTGGAATTGAGTTGGCTCACATCGTGATGACAAGTGATTGGTTACACATTTTGGAACGATCTTAAACAAATAATGGTCGTAAACGTTCAAGGCAAACGCGCGCGCGCGGCTCGCTCGCTCGCTCTCTCTCTCTCTCTTTTTCACTCTCCATCGCCCTCTTCCGTCCGGGAGTTCAGCATCTTGCTGATGCTGAGGGCGGGCCAAGGACAGCTTGGCAGTTCAACGCCCGAGCTCAGTAGCTAGGCGTGTCATATCACCAAGCCAAACAACAGGTAACATAGAAATCTCTGCTATTGAAACTGTCGAGCAAACAAAAGCATCTTCACATGAGAAGTTCCCAGTGGAATCCATCCAGTATCAGCCACATTCTGCAAAAGGGCGGCGATGGACTAACTGCCGCAGTCACCCCTTTGGCCACGCCAGCTAGAAGACCGATCCAATTCCAAAGTGAGAGCATAGTCAGGATCAGAAACATTGCGCGCAAAAACTTGTTGGCCGTGAAAAGACCCTTGTAAGCAGCGTTTCTCCCACAGGAAAGACTCAGTGGAACTGGAAATACATTCGCGCCAGGTAGCCTGTCAACGGGCAATCCATGAGCAGCAAGCCAATCATGTTCCAAAGATTGCCAGGCCAAACCAAACGATCATGAGCTGTGGCGATATCGACCACATAGTGATGTAGGTGGCGAAGAACATTTCTATGGGCTGGCTGGCGCCGCACAATTCCCCGTGATACCGAAGAATGCTGCAGCCCGATCAAGGTTTGTCTTACTACGTGGTCTGCTGGAAAACGAAGCACGTGACCAACCCATTTCATCCCATTTCCATCCATTTCCACACCATACGCACCAAAAGGAGACCCCAGCGTTCTGCATAGATCCAAGCCCACAACTTGACAGAATGTTTCAAGGCAGCAATGCATTGAACAACAAACCAAGAAGGATAGCGGCGAGCTCCAAGCATCCAGGCAAGCAAGGTGACATGGTGAACCCGCAATTTTCTCAAGTTGACTTGGTTCACGGAAGCAACACGCAGACTCCACCGCAGAGAAGCAGTGACCAACGAGTTGAACATGCGCACGGCCACGCGCTGAAACATGGCAGCGGTGGCCTGAGCACACAAGGAACCAACCATGTAGGCATCCCCTTCAACAGGCTGGAGCGGAATGCCCAAGTATTTGGAAGAAGCTTGAATGGGAAACGTGCCAAGCAGACCGGGAAAGGACCTAGGAACACTAGCCCCGAGAATGCACGACTTGGAGACATTGACAGACAGACCCAGAGCAGCCAACATGGCAAGCACTTCAGGCATCAAACGGCGCAGTTGCGGCCGGTGCGGAAAAGAAAAACTGGAGTCATCAATAAACCACAGAGCCCACACAGCAAGAAGAGGGGCAACAAAGGCCGGAAATTCTCCACGGGAAGTCCATTGAGCGCCCAGTTGCTCCAAACAGCCGGCAAGAACACGGCCAAACAAGGCAAACGCTGGATGCTGGATTTATTGTGGAAAAGTTGGCCGACTCAACTTTGGATGGGGTAATGAGTTTCTGTTGGTTGATACATTGAAAATTAGATACTGTTGGTACTCACTGAAGATTGAAGAAGCCCACACATATGAATCCGGAAAGGGGCTTCTGTGCCTGAACCAGCAATTTCCATGCGGACATAAATCATGGGATGTTGGGATTGCGCATTCCAATCCATGGATAAGGAGTTTGGTAAAAATACCTGTCACTATTTGTCACTATCACTACCTGTCTACCTGTTCCATCCTTCTGGCAGCCCTCTGCCCAGGGGCGGCGGGAGATCTTCGAAGCACATTTTGATTCAAATGAATATGAAGAAGACAGATGTGCCAACTTTTAACATGCTTTGGATGGAAGAAATCCTGCACCACCTGGGATGGTAGAAAGCCTATAATAATGGGATAAACCACCTATTAGATGGTGCAGGATTTCTTCTATCCACAGTATGGTATTGAAAAACGTAGTACAATGATAGCAAAATCATCAACAAACCAAAACCTGTTGTTTGACAAATGCTTCGATCATCGGCTGATCAAACATGGCAC
>CAMXCT020006190.1:274511-300630 GCA_947184155.2 Cladocopium goreaui
AATGTTCCCAGTGTTTTCCCCATCAAATAAGAGGGTAAACTCTGCCTCCACTTCCTTCTCGCCAGCAGGGCCGACAATCTCCCTCTCCACTGTGTCACCGGGCTCTGCTTTCCCTCGCATAGCTGGTAGCTGACCCCACCCGTGGATCCAAATGCGGCAACAACTGTTTACTTGGCTTCCAACAAAAAAACTGGCAAAATCATCAATAAAATTACTTTGCTTCGAGTGATCCCCACCCTGACATATTATTTTTGCATTTTATCTAGCAGTCTATCTGGCATATGTTCTGACATTTTATCTGGCATTCTATCTGTCATCTATTCTGGCATTTTATCTGAGATTTGTTCTGACATTCTGTCCGGCATTCTATCCGACATTCTACGGTGTCTATCTGATATTCTCTTTGGCACGTGTTCGGGCCCAGGAGCCCTCCACAGGAGCTTTGTTCCAACCTAGAGACCCTCACCTGCCGGGGCATCATGTGAAACCATTGTTACCTGATAAAGTAGGTTAGATGGTGAATACTAGTCCTTATATATATTAGATTGAATCATAAGTGAATACTTTCTATATACGATATAGTATATGAGCATTCTATTAGAGATATACAATAGTATTAAGTGAATAATATAATCAATAATACTATTCATAATGCATTCATCTATATCTACATATTTTATTAGATGAGTAGTTACTAACACTAGACAAAAACCTGTGGTCCCATGGGTCTTCAAATTTGACCCATACCATGATGGCTTCCAGTCTGGAAACTGTTAAGGTATCAAAGGGTTCCATTGATTCCCATCACATCCCCGGAAATGTCTTCTGAATCTGAATGAATATGTATATATATATATAGAATTAAACAAATATATGCTCCATACAGACATACATCATTATTATTATACCACCATTTTTGTTGATTAAATCGTCATGTCGGACCATGTATGTTTCAACTCCCCTGGTTTCTAATACACAGGCTCCCGCAACCTGCAGCTTCCGCGTCTTCCAACTTCTTCAACTCTTTGAGCAGCTCCAGCTTTTCCTTGCGACAAAGCAACTTTTCCAATGAGTCTTAAGTTATCTTTCTGCATGTGGTATTAATGAGGTTTGGGCTTTTTTGGATATTAATGGGATATCATGCTATATCCCCCAATAACAACGGTTCATTAAGGGATTACTAATCAATATTAATCATCAACCGGGATTTCTTAAGGGCGAATTTTTCCTATAATATTATATAATATATAACCTGTTGCAATTTTGGGGCCGGTTCTTGAGTTGTTGAATCCACATACAAAGGTCGTTAGAATCTGCCGAAATTCTAACGACACCAGCCTGGAAGAGAAAATCCAGACTTTCACGTGGGTGTTTCTTAAAATGATCCACAAGACCATGGCTGCGTCAATACAGAAGTGTACAAAAGTAGGTTATTCTTGGACGATTTACAGTGTGGTTTATTCTTGGACGATTTAATTTACAGTAAGGATACCCCCAGTGAACACCCCACATTCATTCTTCATCTTGGCTTCCCAGCATCTATCCGCTAGCACCTACCGGCAGTCCACCACTATATAGTCACTATATCTTCTCATCCAAGGCTCATTCACCAGCTGCTGTGACTTGTCCACCACCGCGGATTCCTGTTTCGAGATTTCGCGCGCCTTAAGCCCCGCCTCTTCTTGTTCTGGTGAAAGGATGGCATCATCTCCCATCTCCTGACGCGACAGAAGATGGCTCCCCTCCTTTGTTGGGATCCTGTATGCAAATAGATAAGTAAAATAAATACACAATCAATAGATAGATAAAAAACAATACATACATACATACATACATCCATCCATCCATCCATCCATCCATACATACATACATACGTACGTATAAATGCATACAATAAACACACATACATACATACATACATACATACATACATGACATACATGACATACATATACACATATACACATACATACATACATACATACATACATACATACATACATGACATACATACATGACATACATGCATACATACATACGTACGTATAAATGCATACAATAAACACACACATACATACATACATACATACATACATACGTATAAATGCATACAATAAACACACACATACATACATACATACATACATACATACATACATACATACATACATACATACATTACATTACATACATACATACATACATACCTACGTACATACGTACGTACGTACGTACGTACATACATACGCACGTATATATGCATACGATAAACCCACATATATATACATGATATTATAGAAAAACAATGCTACGATATACAACATACATCTGTATTATATATTAACATATAATAACATCTAAATACTCTATTACACTATATTTAAAAGTCATAAGTGGGTTCACCACCAAACAATTGAGGGGATCACAGCGGTCCAACCTCCGCTTCGCTCATCATCCGTCACACAGCTTCACAAGTCATGCTTGGAGTGTTAAAACGACCGTAGTGAGAAAACGAAATGAGTTTCCCATCAGTAAACTATATAACTTAACTAAGTCAGAAAACTCTTCACTATGTTAACTATGTTCTCCTCTTTGGATATCTTTGGATCAGATTCTAGTGATTCGAAGTTGGAAGGAAGGTATGGATGTTGGATGCGAGCACACTTGCCATGCCCCACCCCCAAATGACTTCACGGGCTAGGATTAAGAAGCCTTGAAACTGGGGGTATCCCAGTAAACAACGTTCATGTATAAAACATGTCCATATTTTCCCATATATTTCACATATTGTTTGCACCCCATTTCCCAAGTTTTTCCCAATTTTTCCCCAGTCACCGAACCCATTTTCCCCACGTTGGCCGCACGTTGGGCGTCCTTCTCCTGGTCCTCCTCCTGTTCCGCCAAGGCGCGCTCGCTGGAGCGCTGCTCCTCAATCTGTCGGTCGATCTCTTTGATCTTCAGCTCCTTAACGCTGAACCGGGAAACTGGGAACATGTGTTTGTCATGTTTTTTTTCATGAACTATCCTGACGGAAAATCTGCGGTTGATGCGGTTGAAACCCTATAAGTTGTAACAACCATCAACAACCTATATCTCTGATATCAACCTCGGCATTTCCGCCAAGGCGCAACTTGCGCCTTCTTCTCCTCGATTTTCTTCTCCTTGGCGGCCTCCTCAAAACTCGAAAGGTCACTGTGCCGGCGCGGATGGCGTGCTGCCTGAGTTGGAGCACCATGAAGGCCAAATGAATGAAAATGAACCTGTAATGTGTTGGGGATTGTTTGGGTCTACATATCTATAACGGATGAACACTAGATGATAATAATCTCTTCCTAATATTCAACCCCCCTTTAGCCATGGTGGATGTAGGGAAATTCCATATAACTGGGACAATAAAGATTTGGATATGAATTACATTGAATGACGGGATTAGACGGAGGGGTTACTATTCCGGTTCAGTCGGCATCGGCAAGTTGGGACCACGGGCAGCATACGGAGAGGTGACAAAACATAAGGGGAGAAAGTCACCGGTGTTTTAATAGTTTTTAGTCACACAATGGTAGATTTGTGTTTCTGAATGGTATTAAATTCCATTAAACTTTCATAAAACCTAAAAACGATGACATGCCGATGACACTTCATCCCCGGTAACAAGGGCCAATCATGCAGATCTTTCTCTACATCCAAACATTTCTTGTGGTTGTTGGCTGATACAGCCCCCCAAAATCCATGACATCCGCCGTTTGAAGTCATTCAAAATTAGAACCTCCATGGTATCTTCTCCAAATTGAAGGCGCCTCCAAATCAATGAAACCCAAGCACAAGAAAGAATCGCTGAAGATAAGGGCAAGTGACCACAAAGCCGGCTTCGGTCAATGGGGAAGGCCAAGCCCTATGATGACCGGGTGCTGCGTGCTTCATTCCTTGCTGTTGTGAACATGGGCTACAAAGATCAAGGGCCAGTGACTCAGTGACCCACAAATTTTCTCAGCGAAATGCCCATCGCTGGGAGCAACAACATGTCAAGTAACCTTGCTGCATGGGAATGACAATTTCACCCAAACTCTCCGATGTGCAGATTCGATATGCTTCATTCCAAATCCGGGTTTTATGAAGCTTTGCCAGAATGATCTGCCCTTACCAAAATCCAAAGAAACTGCCCATTTGGTGCGAGCTACTCAACATCTCTGCCGCCAAGGCTCTCAAGTGATGTCCTCGATGTCCTCTTGGACTTCGCGTGCCCAAACCATGGCGATGGCCATGGGGTGAGTGACTTCGGCCCCAGTGGCGCCTGTGGCTGTGGCCCCGATGGCCGTGGTAACCGTGGTGCGTCCCACGGCCACGGGCACCATGGCCGTGGTGTGGGTGTCCATGGTGCGGGGAGGCATCCAGAACATGGGCATGACGAGGTCGGTGATGACTGTGACCATTGAGGAAGCTGCTGAGGACAGAATGCCACTTGGATCCACTGGGTGGATGAAAAGTGTCCGAAATGTCCAAGCACCACTTTGTTGCTTGGGACCTAGGGCGAACTGAGAGAGATCAGGCAACTGGCACAAAGCTAAGTAGAGAAAGGGTGGTTCCCAAATATTATTATCCGCCTATGACCAAAAAGATTCCGAAGCCATGGAAGCAAACATCGCACCATTTTGAAACATCTTCAGATTTCAGCACTGACCACCCAACACCGAACACCTTTCCCAAGAGCGTGGCTCCACCAACGCTGCCCCGTTCCACAAACGAGCTGCGAGCTGTAACTGATGTCACCAGGACCCAGCAAACTCGCCGACACTTCGCTCAACCGCCCCATGGCGGCGGCTTGAGGACTGGTGGAACGACTGGCGTATAGGATCAAACCAGATTGGTAAATAGAGTGAGCAAGTTACATGTGTTTCACTTCATCTCCAGTGATCCCACTAGTGGCTGGTCTGAACAGACTGTGTTTTTTCTTCAGGTAATTTGTCAGTGTTGCTGCTGCTCATTTGAAACGCCTACCGTGCACGAAGATTGAAAGCAACCTGCAGCAGGACGGCAGGACGCAACTGAATCTGAAAACACAAAGGCCCCAAAAACAATATCATGTTCGCTCACCATTAGGATCATCAGGGGAACGTGTCACGTCTCCCAACCTGTAGTATCCCCCAATGTGGAAAAGTAACATACCGCAGTAACTACCATGCAAATAGAATAAATAGACAAGAATCAAAGTAAACAAATGGAAATTTATTCCTGTTCTATTTCTGGTGCCGTTTAGATGCCCAACAAATATATCGATGTCACCAAAATGTGGTCGTCCTGTCTTGGCATCACAGGTGAGCCAGCGAATGGCCTGGCGCCAGCTGGCGATATGGAACCACCTGGTGGATTTAAACGGATTGAAATGGTGGACTTATGTGGATTAGGTAGTTTATTACATAGCTATTGGAAATGCATGATCTACCCCACGAAAATGAGTGATTTTCCATAGCTATGTTAGTTGGCTAGAGAGTAACCCCCTTTCTGAAACACCATGAAACCTCCATTTTGGCTGGTTCACCACCTTAAAAAAAAACGATATTTAAAGAACCAGTGGGTACCCGTTCTTGTTCACCTCCCAACCCCAGCGCCTTGCGCATGTTCTGCAGGGTTGGCCGCCGCATGGCATCCCAGCTGGGATCATCCAGCAGAACCATCTGGTGCTTTTTGTCGGAGGGGAAGCCGTGTTGCTCCAGCACAGGCCTTTCTGCGAGACGGAGACGGGGGATAGATCATGGGTTATTGTAATATTCAAGCATGATATATGGCATTGTATTCCAATACAAAAACGGTATGGTATGTAATTATGTTACCATGTTAGTGGTATATTTAAAACTAACCATCATTCCAGTTGGGTGGTTTTTGCTAGCACTACGGCAAGACCCTATGGTTTGCCCGGCACTGATGATGAAGATGGCGATGACAATGACAGTGACTTGCGGTATGGTTAATTGTTCATTGGGGTTGGGGATGTTGTATGTCATGTACACCCCACATGAACCCTGATAGCGACAGTGCCCTCTTGCCAAGCCGCAATGCAATGCTCAACTTCGTCAACACAATTCTGTTAAAACATCATTGGTCTTTACACTATTCTGTCAGTCCGCGGGCAAACCACAGGGTCTGTGCGTAACATGAGCCTAGATACACGCACTTCCACACCGTAAAACATCCTCCGGTCAAAGCACTTTTTGGCTGGCGCCTAGGGCGCTATAAGCGCGCGACCTCCTGGTCCTCGTATAAGAACTACTTACCAGCAGCCGAAACTGCGGGCGCATGATTTAGCGCCTTCCAAGTTGTTATTATATTGTTGTTATTAAAATATTGTTGTTTTGTTGTTGTTGTTGTTGCTGTTGCTGTTAGTCCTCCCACCTCCCCAGCCATCAACCTAAAGATTGGCTGTGTCACAAAACACAAATTTACCCGGAGGTCCTCCATTGCGCCACGCGATTCCCACTTCAGGTGGGTCACGGGAAAAACAAATACCCCACAACCGGCGGGCCAAATCAGAATTCACGATTTTCATGATTTCAGACTTTAACCCACTCTTATTCCAAATTGGGTGGTGCGGCAACACCAACCACTTCCTATCCCTAGAAAGATAAAAAGCATTGCGCTGTACATCTTGGTTGACGGGCCAAGGGTTATATTGGTGGAGGGCACTATCTAAACAAAAAGGCTCCCTAGCGTCTTGAAATCTTTTCAATTACACTTTTTTCTTGACTTCTTGACACCTTCGCTCATTCGAGCAAAGGCTAGCAAGTCTACGGAGCTGGTTAAAAGGCCATGCAACATGAATATTAGGGTTGTGTTAACTACTACAACTAGGTGGTACTTGCAGGCTGGTCGGCTTGAAATGCGGAAAGAATTCCAGGGACCACTTGTCTTGTTTGTGCTTGCGAACATGCACATGAAGATCCAGCACCACCGCCGTCTCTTCTGAGAAACTCTCCACTTGCACTTGCACATACCGGGCTTTGCATTTCAGCAACTGGGCAAATCTAGCAAGCTGGTTGCTCTCGGCATTGTACAAAATCAGTATGTCACCTCTGAACCTCAAGCACTTTGCTACACCAAAAAAAGCCAGCGCAGTGGTGTCCACCAGCTGGTGCTCTGCATGCATGTAGTATGCCAAGTCACACAGTTGGCTTGAATGTATCAAGCCCACGCCTGTGCCAGTCTTCACTTGCCACAACGTATGCGGCACTGCGTCCGCAACAAGAAACTGATGGTTGCACAAAAACTGGATTGCATCCACCACATTCTGTCTTTCTTTCAGAGGCAATAAGTCCGCACATGTGACAAAGTCAGTGCAAGTGCCACTCATGAAGAAATCCTTCACGTCAATCCTCCCCAGCCCTATAGGAAAGTCGATTTCCACCTGCTGCAACTTATTCGCCAGGTCATGCGTGCTGGTCATCACATGAGGCAACCTTTTCAGCACCTTGTCCAATTGTATGTTGAGCCAAGCGCTGAGACCACCAAATGGTTGCGGCCCTCCCACATGAAGGTTCCTGAGCGAAATTTCTCCCGGTGGCTTGTGGGTCTTCACGGTGAGGGAAAGTTTTCGAGGCAAATCCTTGCGCAGGCACCCCATCAATGATTTGCAAATTTGCGAATACAAGGCAAGGCATTCCGTAGTGCTCGCAATTTGGTTTGCCAACTTCCTATATGCAATGCACGCTGCTTGGTACAACACAGCTATTTCCACATGTATCCGTTCGTACCACGATCTGGCCAAAATGCTTTCTTGGGCTTCTTGCACCAATGCCTTTTCTACAAGGCAGTACCCGCCATCCTCGTCAGTAGGAAGTGGAACCCACAAAGATTGCTGTATCCAGCGGGGTGCCTCAATTTTGACAGGGACGGTGTTGGCACCCAAATTGCATGAACGGCCAGCAAGTGCTCTTGCGCGCTTCAAAGTGCGCTCTACTGTGCGGGCAAACTTGTTCGACCACACCTGAAGTTCTGGCAGCAGTTGCCACGTAGGAGGGGGTTGTTGTTGACAACGAGACCTTTCACATTCAGAACTCGACCCGAATCTCCTCCTCAGCCATTGCCACTTCAGCCGTGCCAAAAAATCACTCACTTCTCATGGCGGTTTGAACTCGAGGGAGTTGCTTTCCATGGACAATGTGCTTCCGGTGATACTTCCCAAGCAGCATAACAACATGCCAAGGGAGAGTTCTAGCTCTAAAGCAACTGGGCACCTCAAAGGGGGCAAAAGGGTGAAAAACTGTCATGCACTTCTGGTCCAAGACATAAACTTGCTTGGCAAAGTCTTGGTATCTGAAAAGCCCAAGCCAATCTTGCAGTGATGCGCCTCTCATCAGGAATCGAAAATGCCTCACTACCATGTCCGGCCAGGACTCTTTCCTTTCCGCTTTCCTGTGGTTCCTTTTCCACTGTTGGAACCTTTCCCACTTTTCCCTTTTCCACCTGTGTGATTTTTGCCCTTGCCTTTGCTCTTCCCTTATTGTGCACTTGGCTGCTGTTGTCCCCAGGGCCTGCGCCCCGGGACACTTCGTTTTTTGGCTGTGGCTGTTGGTTGGGGCTGGTTCTAACTTTCCTCAGTCGGTTTCTTGGCCCTTGCCATTTCCATTGCCTTTGCCTTTTCCTTTTAAGCACTCAGCTGCAGGCACGCCCAGGTAGGCAAGCACGTAGGCAACATGTGAACTGGATAATGCCGATGTGGTGTCTCGAAGCGAAGTACTTGTCGGACTGCTTGGTCAAACAGGTCTCTTGGGTTAGCGTTTTCCACTGCTTCCTTAAGACCCTGTTTTTGTGACCTCATTCTCTCATCCTCTGCCTCCTTCTGGATCTTGTTCTCAGCAAGCTTCTTCACAACGCCCATGTATAACTCCAAGGCCTTTTCTTTAGAGACTCGCACGGGAGCTTCCAAGCCAGGTGGCAGAGAAATCCCTAGAGACTGCACTGCTGTATGGTGTCGGCTGGCTGGAGCACATGCTTCCGCTTCCGCGACAAAAGCATCATAGGCGGTTTGGATTTTGAGCTCCTGGGCGTATTCGTCTAAAATCTCAATGTCCACATGTTTGTAGAAGGTAGCAGCTGCAAGGTGTACTTTAGCCAAAGCATCCTGCCTAGTGATGACTTGATGAAGCACTACTTAGTCACTACTTCAAACCTCTACCTACCCAAAGCCGCCAGCAGCATTCAAAGGAGATTGCAGGACAACATATGTGCCAGGAAGAAATGGGCGTACCCATGCTGGGTAGCGAGCAGCGGTGAGCTCTTCCAAATCCTTGTTAGCCTTCTCCTTTCTAACAACTGCTCCTGACAATTTTCCAATGGCCGCAGCGAATTTTTCACCACCACTTTCACTTCAGCAAACGCTTTTGCAGGGACATTGCTACCAAAAACTCTGTCAATCAGTGCCTCATCACTATAGGCCCCGCCTATGTTGGATCTCGCTCTTTTAGGGCTATCTGATCTTCGTGGACTTTCAAACATGGCTGCATCAAGCTGTCTTTGGTGTTCCGACATGGCTACAAGTTCCGTCCGGGGGTAAGGATAGAAACACCGAATCCACACCGTAAACCACCGTCCGGTCAAAGCACTTTTTGGCTGGCGCCTAGGGCGCTATAAGCGCGCGACCTCCTGGTCCTCGTAAGAACTACTTACCAGCAGCCGAAACTGCGGGCGCATGATTTAGCACCTTCCAAGTTGTTATTATATAATTATATTGTTGTTATTTAAATATTGTTGTTTTGTTGTTGTTGTTGATGTTGATGTTGTTGTCCCTCCCCAGCCATCAACCTAAAGATTGGTTAATTGTTCTATGGGGTTGGAAGATTTGATATCTTGTTCAACCCCTACATGAAATCCTACTTGCGGTATGGTTAATTGTTCCATGGGGAGTGGGGGATGTTGTATGTCATTTACACCTCGAATGAACCCTGATAGCCGCAGTGCCCTCTTGCCAAGCCGCAATGCCATGCTCAACTTCGTCAACACAATTTCATCTCTTAAAAAACCATTGGTGTTTACACTATTCTGTCAGTTCGTAACGCAGTTTAAACAATATTCTGGCAAACCACAGGGTCTGTGCGTAACATGAGCCTAGATACACTCACTTTGGCTTGTTTTGCAAGAAACATATTATGTGATTTGATGAACGTACTCTTAAGTTATAGAACCATTTATAGGTGGAATGAAAAAACATGTCCAAGCAGGCAACATCACCTATTTGATGATGCTACCATGACTAGCTGGTGGCCTCATACGTTTCACGTCCGCGATGCAGCCGTTCAACTGACTGTTGGTACCGAAGTAGTTAATCCTCAGCACCGGTCGCCAGGCGGTTCGTCCAAGTTCTAATGAAACTCATCCTGAGTCAAAAAATGAACATGTTTTTGGGGATAAATCTCCGAAGATATGGGGGGTTCCATAAATGGGGTACCTAATAGCTGGATTGTTTTATAAGGGAAAATCCTACTAAAATGGATGATGACTGGGGGTTCCCCCTATTTTAGGAAACCCCCATATGACTGGGAGCCACTCATACCACAACCAGGAGACAGCATGAAACAACCCGGATTGGCCAGGATGGTTGTATCCCATTGGCCAGGCATCCCAATCAACAAACTCTTGCGCTTCCCCGGTAGTTCCACACGCGGCTGCATAGCTGCTTGGGTCACCTCAGAGCACACGGAGGCTGAGAACTTCGTCCATTTTCCTGTGATGGAAAAGAGGAGGCGACTCCCATGGTTACTCTGAGGTGCTCAAACAAGTGATAAGAGAGTGCTTGAGTGCTTGTTTTGCTATTTTTTCTTTTTGGTTGGGTATGAATGATTTTGGCATTCAAAATGGTTGGGCGTTTCCCCATTATTAACCTGTCCGAAAGCACCTATTTGTGCAGAACCGCGTTCTGGCTATAAATATAGGATATGTATAGTACATATTCCCACATATATATATAACACATATTCTTGGCTGTATAACCTTTCCCAATGTATTGTACTTCTGTGTGCATACAGATACGTGTATACCCATGTATACCCATATATACATACTTAGTATACGTGTGTATATACATACATATGTTCATGCATTCATTACATCCCAGTACATTGCAATACATCCCATTGCATTCCATGATGTTTCCATGACACAAATCCAATAATCGAACATCATCTATCATCATGCGATTGTGATAGGGAAATGTGATATACTATATACAAATCGGACATTACTATATACTAATTATCGCTATCATATGATTGGGAAACTCAATCCGTAGCTCCAGCTGGCTCCCCATTGAATAGGAAATATAGACACTCATGGTTCCTTCAAGGTGGTGCCACCCAGTTGTAAGTTGGCGACCCCCATATCCCCATTAACGAGTTCGATATATGTACCCCTAATCCAACAGTTACATTGACGTTATACCGTTATAAACCAACTTAGCAAACCATGCATGTTAGCTTCCTCCATTCATCACTGGAAACCCAGATCTCTACTATTTCAGACCTCTCGCCATGGCATGCCATGGCACTGGCGTGCCAGCCACCTGTGGTTCCACCATGTCCTAAGCATGGCGAACACCAACCAGTGAACATATTTACTAATGCAGAGCACTTGCAAGAAAATGTATTTTTTTAAAAAGTAAAATGCTGCTTTTTCCCGAATGCGTAGCAAGGGTTCCCGTTTCACTCTGGGAGTCTGGGGGTTGAGGGTGTGTTCGCTCGACGTTGCCCAACCGTCTGCAACCGTCCGCAACCGTCCGCAACCGTCCGCGCGATCCCCATATGGCCGTGCCAATGGTAAGTTCTGCAAAGGGGGTCACTTTTGGAGGTTTAACATATAGCGTTGCTTCGTTTCGTGTGGCAGGAGTGGCACTTCGCGACATTCAGACGTGTTTTGTGGCGTGTCGAAAATCGTTTAATTTCAGGCGCAGCGCTTCAGACGTGTCGTGTTGCGTATTTTTTTGCGAATCGCATTGTCAGGGCTGCGTCAAGTGGCGACAAGGTGGAAATTCCGTGGCAGGCGTGGCATTTTGTAAGATGTGCTGAAAATTTACGGAATCCTTGCACGAAACATCAATTTTGAGGTGGCAAATTTAGAGGTTCTAAGGAAATCTCATGGGAAAACATCGATTTTGAAGCTACAAAGTGTCAAAATTGGAGGAAGTCTCGAATTTTGATGCTCTCACATGTCTCGTCTCGAGTCTCTGGTTTTCCTGTGGCCTTGCCGTGTCTATGGGGGAAGCTGCAAACCCTTTCCTCTTCAAAGGTGCCAAAGCAGGTTGTCATGTCGTTTTGCGTGGCAGGCGCGGCACTTTGTGACATTCCAACCTGTTTGATAACGCGTCGAAAGTCGTTTTTGTGTGGCAAGCACAGCACTCCACACTCCACACTCTACACTCCACGCTCTACACTCCACACTCCTCACTCCACCCTTTACACTTCACACTCCAAGCCTTACATTCCACACTCTACACTCCACACTCCACACTCTACACTTTACACTCTACACTTTGCACTCTACACTTTACACTCCACACTCCGCACTCGACACTTTAAACTCCACACTTTACACTTTACACTCTACACTTTACACTCCCCACACTACACTTTACACTCTACAGTCCACACTTGACACTTTACACTCAATACTTTACACTTTACACTCCTCACTCTAGACACTTTACATTCCACACTTTAAACTTCGCACTCCAAACTTTACACTCCACACTTTGCATTTTACACTCTACACTCCGCACTCCACTCTTTACACTTTAGACTTTACACTCCGCACTCTTCACTCACTCTACACTTTACACTCCACACTTTACACTTTACACTTTACACTCCACACTTTACACTGTACACTCCACACTTTACACTCACTCCACACTCCACACACTACACTTCACACTCCACACTTTACACTCCACACTAGACTTTACACTCCACACTTTACACTCCACACTCCACACTTTAGACTCCACACTCTACACTCCACACTCTACACTCCGCACTGTACACTCCACACTTTACACTTCACACTCCACACTTTACACTCCACACTGGACTCCACACTTTATACTCTACACTTTACACTCCACACTTTACACTCTACACTCCACACTTTACACTCCGCACTCCACACTTTGCACTCTGCACTCCGCACTCTACACTCCAAACTCCACACTCCACACTTTACACTCCACAATCTGCACTCCCCACACTCCAAACTCCACACTTCACACTTCACACTCCACACTTTACATTCCACAATTTACACTCAACACTCCACACTCTACACTCCACACTTTACACTCTACACTTTGCACTCCACACTTTACACTCCACCCTCCACTTTTTACATCTCTTTACACTCTACACTTTACACTCTACACTTTACACTCTACACTTTACACTCCACACTCGACACTTTACACTCCACTTTACACTCTACACTTTACACTCCCCACACTACAGTTTACACTCTACACTTTACACTCTACACTTCACACTCCACACTCCACACTTTACACTCCACACCGTGCACTCCACACTTTGCACTTCACACTCCACACTTTACACTCCACACTTTACACTTCACACTCCACACTTTAAACTCCACACTTTACACTCTACACTTTACACTCTACACTTTACACTCCTCACTCCACACTTTTAAAGTTTACATTTTACACTCCACACTTTACACTCTACAGTCCACACTTGACACTTTACACTCAATACTTTACACTTTACACTCCTCACTCCACACTCTAGACTCTAGACACTTTACGCTCCACACTTTACACTTCGCACTCCACACTTTACACTCCACACTTTGCATTTTACACTCTACGCGCCACACTCCACACTTTACACTCCATACTTTACACTTTACACTCCATACTTTCCACTCCATGCTTTACACTCCAGACTCCAGACTCCACACTCCACACTCTACACTTTACACTCCACACTCGACACTGTACACTTCACACTTCACACTTCACACTCCACACTCAACACTCTACACTGCACACTTCACGCTCAACACTCTACACTTTACACTCTACACTTTACACTCTACACTTTACACTCCACACTCTACACTTTACACTCCACACTTTACACTCCACACTTTACTCTCCGCACTTTACACTTGAGACTTTACACTCTACACTCCACACTCTACACTCCACACTCTACACTTCACACTTTACACTCCACGCTTTACAATCGACACTTTACACTCCACACTCTGCACTCCACACTCTACACACGACACTCCACACTCCACTCTTTACACTTCACACCCCGCACTCCACACTGTGGACTTTACATTCCACTCTCCACACTTTACACTCCACACTTTACACTTCCGACTCCACACTCTACACTTTACACTCCTCACTCCACACTCTACACTTTACATTTTACACTCCACACTTCACACTCTACAGTCCACACTTGACACTTTACACTCAATACTTTACACTTTACACTCCTCACTCCACACTCTAGACACTTTACACTCCACACTTTACACTTCGCACTCCACACTTTACACTCCACAGTTTGCATTTTACACTCTACGCTCCACACTTCACACTTTACACTTTACACTCCACACTTTACACTCCATACTTTACACTTTACACTTTAAACTCCACACTTTTCACTCCATGCTTTACACTCCAGACTCTACACTCCACACTCCACACTTTGCACCTCATCTTCTTCCATATCCCACAGTCTACGGTGCACTGGTATGGTAACAGGGGGAAAATGTACAAAACTGTTCAAATTAACCGTATCACAAAAGTGTTCTGCGTGACTGCATATCCATGCGTTTCGATATCTGTACCATTTACATACGCGTGAGCATTCGGGTTCGTGGGCTGCATAATAGATTTGAAGACTAGATCAAGCTATTCATTTTATATCTCTTTGGGGTTTCTATCAGGGACTATCCCATGTTCCCACAAGGCACCATTTTCACTGCTTGGAGCTGCTGGACTATCACCCATGGAATTCAACCAACAACAACAACCACGATTTGTGCGTGGCGAATATGAACCATCCAGTTTGGGAGGTGAACCGAAAAAGGGGGGATGGTTGAACAAATCCCTATGATTAGATTTGATACAACATGATTTATCGAAATTGGAACGAAAGTAATCGGACACGGACACCCCCGTATGTCCTACACAAACTCCAAACATGCAGAAAATCATAAAGAGTTACCCTCTGGTAAACAAACATAGGTATTGAAATTGCCATTTATAGTTGATTTACCCATTGTATTTAAAATTGTAATTTTCCATAGGTAAGTTAGTTTACCAGAGGGTATAAAGCTTTGGTCCAGGAAAGGCCAGATCTGGTCCATCTCTTATACATTGACATGACATATCCCACCTACTGGTGCCCGGATCCGGTCTCAGTTAATGTCTTACATATTTATCTTCGGATGTTATATGTACATTCGATACGTGCTACATACATACATATCTATAAACATATATACATATATATATATGATATATATATATATATACATATATATGATATGTATATATATATATGTAATATATATATATATATGATAATATGTATATATATATGATAATATTATGATAATATGTATATATATATATGATATTATGTATACATATATGATAATATATATATATATATATGTGATATATATATATACATACAAATAAATATATGTATGATGATATATAAATAAATAAATAAATAAATAAATAAATAAATAAATATATAATTATATATACACATATGTATGAATGCTGTGATATGCACGGCCGAGTGGTTCATTCTATAGAAACAAACTGCGCATAATATAACTTTATAATCTACCAATGCCCCAAACTACCAGAAACCCTGAGATTCCCCAGGGTCCATGTTGGGACGATTCCCCAGGTCGCTGCTCACCCAAGGATCTCCCGGCTTCGCACCGAGCCCCACCACCATCCCCTGCGCCACAGGGACTCCTGGCATCAAAGGACCAGCCGCTGCCTCGGAGACTGGTGGTTGAGCCTCACTGAAAACATATGAGTTGAGTCATTGAGGTTATCATCCCAGATAGGGTCAAAAATTAAGACACGTTTCACATTACCAACTAGGTAACTAGATATGGCATGGGCTAGATGATAAGGTGAAATACCAAGCGCCTTCACTGAAACAAAAATTATTCCTCTCAAGACCCATCCTCAACTGAATAGCAGAATAGCGCCATACTATCCCTCATGAGCCTCATGAATTTAACGGTGTGCGACACCAACGGGATAGGCTCCTGATTTGCAATCTACAAAGATTTCGAACAGTCAAGCACTCTCCACAGTAGTGATTAAGACATCAAGAATCAAGAGGAAGAACACTCACTTTTACTACAAGTCTTTCCGAGTCACTTGCGCAGGTTGCACTATCCTTGCTTCAGCTGCGGGCATCACTGGTGCTGCGAATGCTTGAGCTGCTGGCGCCACTGGTGCTGCGAATGCTTGAGCTGCTGGTGCCACTGGTGCTGCGAATGCTTGAGCTGCTGGTGCCACTGGCGCTGCGAATGTTTGAGCTGCTGGCGCCACTGGTGCTGCGAATGCTTGAGCTGCTGGTGCCACTGGTGCTGCGAATGCTTGAGCTGCTGGTGCCACTGGTGCTGCGAATGCTTGAGCTGCTGGCGCCACTGGTGCTGCAACTGCTTGCGCTGTTGGCATCACTGGTGCGACAATCGCTGTTGCTACGGTGGCTTGTGCCGTTGGGGAGGCTGTGGGCGTTGCACAAGCCGGTGGCATGGCATAGATTGGCCGGCATTGTGGGCTCAATTCCTGGGTTGCTGGATAGGGGTCGGGCATTGATCCAAAAATGCACCACAAATTCATTCATTCGTCTTTTACCAATTGTCCGCCGAAGCTTGCACAGCAAGGGCTCAGTTCACCATGTTGAGTACTTCCAGAAGGCACCCATCCGTGCTTAACAGCCGTGAAAGAGACTGAGCGTGCATTCATGTGATCAAACGCACAGGACTCAATGGCAGGTTGGAACTGGAACTGGAACAGAACAGCCAAACGCTTGAGAAGGGGAAAAAAGATCGAAAACTATCAAACCACTGAACCACCATCCAAATACCGCTGAAGCCCCATCCGCTTCAACACCCTCAGCTGACACCCAAACTCGAGGCTCGGTTTCTTGGACAGAGTTCTTCTGCGAAGCTCCTCGCAGAAAGCCGCAAATGTTCGATCCAACTTGCCCCATGACAGGCCGAAACGAGGTGCGAGGGCAAAGGATGTGAAGCCTTTTGAGCCAACGCTTTGCCAGGGAAATGATCTAACAGGTCCTCTCTCTGAGCATCAACTTTTGGACCATCCGTTGGAGGGATAATCAATGCCGATCGTCCCGGTAACATCCATGGCCACGAAGCAACATTCAGGATAGAACCCTAACTCCTGGTGGTACAAAACTTGGCCAGTAGCCCCATTTTTTTTTGATTTGCATGCCCGGGGGCCATTAAAACAACCGCGTAGATTCCCCAAATGGTGGATAATTTACCCATAAAGGACAACAACTTTAAAATATACAAAGACCATTTTAGCAAATCAATGGAAATGTAACCCTAAGAGAGTACAGTAACCAAAGAACCAATTTCTGGGCGGATTTCCCAAGGCCATCCCGGATGGCCGGGGCTTCCAGGCCGCCATATGGATGGCCGGTGGTGCCTCTCGAAGAAGCAATGCTAACAACTGATCTCTGGTGCCAACCTTCGTCAAATGACCTCGCTCCGAAACGCTTTCAACCTATCAACCAATCATGGGGATATGAATAGGGGGAGTACACCGACCAAACAAGCTGACACATTTTCATGGGGATATGATTGGATATAATGGGATATATATATATAAATAATATCATAGCATATCATAGCCAGCATATATTATAGTTCGGGTGTGTCTGAAAATGACGTGCACAACCCCAAACTGTCAATGTAGTGAGAACACTTATAGTGGACAACGGGACTTTTGGGTGCCCTGTTTTCAGACAAACCCATGCAAACATTATTATACTGGAAGTGGACAGCGCATGCGAATTCCAGAATGTGAAAGCATGTTTACAGCACACCCTCCCCAACAAAATAGAACAGTAATGTAATGTGATTAATTGTTTACCGCCCCCCCCAACAAATAAATATATATAAATATGTAATTTCTTGTTGAAATACAGGAAACATCTGGAAACAATTCTTCATAATTCTTCTATCTGTCTGGTTTCCACCCACTTCAGAACTCTCCAAGGTCACCTTCCCATCGGCCGCAAAGCACGACCAGGGCCGCAACTACTGACGAACACGGCCCAATTGACCTTGCCCTTGGGCGCGTTCAACGGCAAGGTCTGTATGGCAGCCTGAGGTATCTTGGTGAGCATCTGGGTTTCTGGATTCGAAACTAGGCCAAAGGATGGATGTTTGTGGTGGATGCAGCAACCCCCCAGCAAGGTCCGATCCCAACATATCATGGTGAACTGGCTGCGGTTTGACTCTTAATTGAGCTTACCACACTGTGATTTCATCACGTTTCGGCGGTTATGTTTTTTTCAAATGTTTCAAATGTAGAGTTGTATCTTACTGATGTCCAGTTTTTTGAAATAATGAACAAGTAAATACTTCATAGTAATCCCATATCCCTCAAAAACCATGGTTGAGCAGGGGATTTCCACATATTTGGACCAGTTAGGGGCAGGGAGTGTTTAATAAGGGGGGATGGGAGAATTCTGTTAGTTTCAGTTTATTATAACTATCACCATTTGTTTAAACATTTTGGTTTACTATTACTATAACCATCACAGTTTGTGAAAAAAAAACGTTTAAACCGGTAATTTATGGTGACGCATGGCTCAGACATGTGGCAATGAGCCTGCAAAATTGCCTTGTTCGGAGCAGATTTCTGCTGGGAAAACCGAGGTTTTGGTGTTTCTCAGTGTTCAAATAAACCCAAGACATCGCATTGAAGACCATGGAAAACCTGTTGGGAAAGTGGTTGAAACACGTTTTCCTTCAAGATATTGTCCAATTGATTTCAAGTATTTTCCACCCAAATATCTGTCAACCATTTCACATGCATCATAGAGGGAGGGCCCTATTGGCCATCCTGGACAAAAAAAAAATTGGCAAAGAATGACAATTCCATGCAGCATACTGTCTGCCAATCTGTCAATGGCAATGGAACGTCCAAACACCTCCAGTTTGTACAGGTTTAATTCAACATGAACATGTTCAGTTGCCATTGCGACTAGTAACTCCACTGATATCATCAATATTAACAGTATATATATAATATAATATGCAAGTACATGATATATACTACATCATAATAAATACACACACACACGATATCGATAGTGAATATGATATGCGTGATATATGGAGGTTTCCTGAAATAGGGCTACCCCCGAATCATCCACTTGAATTGGATGTTCCATGACATCAAACATCGATTAATAGGGGTACCTCCATGGTTTTTGTGGCATCCGGGCCTCACCGACCTCCAACATGAAGAGCTCTGGGCACTTGAAGTCCACCTGCCCGAAGCGACCGACGGGGATCCCAGGGTTTTTTTGGAGACGTTTGCTCCGGGGGGATATTTCCTGGCATAATGAGTATACAACTCAGACGATTTAACGGGATATAACTTAACTAACCATTATAGCCTATAGCTGCCTATATCCCTCAACCATTTTAATGGGAGATAATGGGATATATATAATCGAAAGTTACTTTTCCCAATCTCCCCCCAGCTCAAGGGTACGCGTCTCCCTCAAGAAAACTTGTGTTGCCTCAGGTTGACCATAATTATACGGTTGGGGTTATACAGGTATTTATTGGAACTGCAAAGGCTGCATCGGAAAATGCATCGGTCCTGGACAGTACAGATTCATCACGTTGCTGGCTCAGTGCCACGTAGCTGGCTCAATGCCTCGTTGCTGGCTCAGCGCCTCGTAGCTGGCTCAATTTTTTTGAATGAAAAAACACATGAAAAAAATAAAAACGCAAAAAAATTGAGCCAGCTACATGCCCTTGAGCCAGCTCGGTGTGCCGTCATCATCCCGGCCAATACATATTATGTATTCGTTTTTGAGCTTTCACATTCGTTCGCCAGCTCAACGTGACGAAGCTGGCTCAATTTTTTCGATTTTTTTTTCGTTGTTTTTTTCGTTCAAAAAAATTGAGCCAGCTCGATGCAATCGAGCTAGAGCGATGTGTTTGAGCTAGCGCGGTGTTGCTGAGGTAGCTCGTTCCACTTGAGCGAGCCTGCAAATTTTTCCCAATATGTTCAATTGCCAGGTTCAGTCCCAAATGATTCGTTTAATAGAGATGGTACCCCTGTTGCAGCCCAGAAATTTAGGAGCCATGTTTTAGGCCAAATCTGCTTAGACAGCGGCACAACATTAAAGTCAAACACATGACCCCTTCTGAAATTGAGCCAGCTACATGTTTTGAGCTAACTCGAAAATGAGGAAGATTGTGGATTGCTACATTCAATATAACTCACTAGTTGAGGTTATTTCCATGGGAAAAAATATGATACCATTGGGACAAACAGTAGCCCCGATAATTGTGGCTTTATATCAACTTTTCGGGCGTAATAAGTGAGATTCGCCATAGCCGCAGTGGTCAAACATGGCAAACGGGAAATCCCTGGAAAAATGATATGTAGACTAGATGTGTAGATTAGATTAGATGGGTGTAAAACAACCCGTCTTATATAGCTCAAGGGAGTTTACACCCATTGCGTAAAAAATATAATATATATAATATATATATATATATGAGTTGAGGGGATCTTCCCTTGCCAAGTTGGTCAAGGACCGCGGAATATCATCTCCAATGATGGCCGATCTTAGATACCCTGCATTTCGTTGCTGGGTGGTGGTCAGGTCAGTATTTATACATTATATATATATATGGTCCCCATTATTTATGGCAACAAATTGAAGTATGAAAGCCGATAGTCTGATGTATGTAGTTATCTGCCTTCTTGCTCGTAAGCTTCTCTTTGACACTTGGGAATTATGATGAACTGTGGAAGCAAAAAAACGGTGGCCACCAGTCGCTAAAAATCACTGTGTCTATGGAAACCACCATCAAAATGGTAAACGTTGGTAAACAAATGAAATATTGCCATCCCCAGAACTAACATAGACCCTGCAATGCGTTGGGGGTTGGAAGACTGAAGACTGAACATGCATGCTTCTCAGGGTCGCTAATGTTTATGTATGGGATGGAAAACTTCCTATCCAGTTGGTTTCTTCAGCATCCACCTTACCAAATGAGAATAAATCAGATATATCAACCATAAGTCACAAATTGTGTTGATTAAATACCACCATTATTTTATTTTATTTTTATTTTAAATAGGCTAACTCTGAAGCACCTACTTGCACCATTTCCAGCTCACAGGTCAACCCTGACGGCACCTTCAACATGTCACATGCCTTGTGCATCTGCGCACGGGCAAAGCCTGGAGGCTTCGTCTTCGCTAAGCGTTGCAGGCGCAAGGACAAAGGGGCCAACAAGGTGGCCTGGCGGAGCTCCAAATGGATGGAGATCAAATATGGAATCAAAGCTATTTCTCACTAATGTATTATATTGTTTCAAACATGGAGGTATTTCAAACATGGATATAATATATATATAATATACAAGTAATATACACTATTCCTTTATTCAATGTAATTTAGATGTATTGGGCTATACTTAGAGTAAATGTCCATCTATTCTCCACATTTGATGCTGTGGGGATCCGAATTCCCCGGGAGAACTTGCGTGACCCGGAAAAAAAGGTTTACCAATAGCTAAGTTGAGATGCTTACAAAACTAGGTGAAAACGATGGTTTATGGTAGGTATAACTATACTATACTATAGCTGTATAGTTCATGGGGCTATAAGCCAGCTTAATCCCTTCATGTCAATCACCCCCCCCCAGAAACCATGGCCATGGTTTAGTGGGGAATTTACAGATAGTTGGGACCGTAGAATTGGGGTGCTTAACATGAACGGGGGCTGGGCTTAGTCTAATTCATCCTCGACTTTGCAAAGACAAGAGCGGCAAAGTCTCGCCGGCAGCACGCTGGCTATTTGCAGACTCCACCTCGCCTGGTTGTTGTGTGGGCAAAGCGGCCGTTGGGGATTCACCAAGAGAGATGCGACACAAATTGCAAGTTCACCACATTTCATCCATATCATCCATGCCACGGCATATTTTGACCTCTCAAGAATCACCCGAATGCAGGAGAATGCGTACATTCAACGGTATGGCTGAGTAGTGAAACACTTGCAACTCATCAATAGGCATCTCCACACTGCACTCCATTCCGGTTCACCATCAATACCATCTGATAAAGTAGACACTGAAATTGCCAGTCCCAAAATTGTCATGATGAGGTCTATATAGGTCTACACACTATCGCTCCAGTGCAGAATTTGAGTCACTGAAGGCATGGAACGAATCTAAGTGCAGTGAAAAATGGTCCGTGTGTTGTTTTTGGTCAATGGGATTGATTGTGTCCCTAAATCATCGCAAAATCAACTTATGGTGAATAAATAAAACGTCAGTACCATAATATGATTCAATTAGAAATCGAGATTATCCCAATTGGTATGGGGCAACTATAAGTATGTTGAACACATGGTTGTGTCCATAAGTTTTCATGGGAAAATCAATCCATAAATGATCATAAATAGATGGTTTCAATGGCTAGGGGTGTTTTCATGATTTTCATGGAGAAATCACCCATGAAAAACCACGTCAATAACTATCGACTATCAGTGAGGTAAATCAATGGCTTTTCAATGGGTTAAATCATGGACAAATCCAGACAACCTGTGTCAATGGATTGGTTTAAGGGAAAATCTTAACCGGAAACCCATGGGTTTTTACCATGGTTTTTACCATCAAATATGGTAGGGTTTCCGGTGAAAATTTTCCCATCATCCAATTCTATGACATTAACATCCATTAACTAGTTCGTTATATCTACACATATCTACCATAAACCATAGTGAAACCTATGAAAACCTGTGAGATTTGAAGGACTCCCAGACGACTGAGCGACCCCCACGGGCAGCGCCAGCGCGTTGACGCCTCGAAGAACTTGGCCACTGGTGACCTCCACGGGGGCCCGTTCCAACTTGGGCGACTTGGGCGACTCACAACGGGGGTTTTTGGGTGGCGACTCACTGTTGGTTATGAATAATGGTTGGTACCCTCTGGTAAACTAACATAGCGATTGAAAATGGTGATTTTCCATAGTTATGTTAGTTTACCAGAGGGTAATGGTTAGTGGTTACCCTCTGGTGAACTAACATAGCTATGGAAAATCACCATTTTGAATGGGTAAATCCACTATTTCGACTGGGCCATTTTCAATAGCTATGTTACAAATTACCAGAGGGTAGTAATGGTTCATGATAATGGTTAACAATTTGGTTGATAATGGTTGATATTTGTCAGAACATGGTTTAATATGGGTAAATTGAATGTTATTGATCTGGTCTTTAATAGGATTAATAATTGGTGAGTGGTTAATAGTGGTTACATAATTGGAACCATAATTGTAGTTCACCATATTAGTAACCACTAACAAACAATATCATTTATAAATAAACCATGAATTCACCATGAATTCATATAATGAACTATATAAGTGATTGGCTGGTTAGTAACCATTACAGTATTTTTCAACCACCAACCAATATAACATTTATACATGCAAGCTCGAGAGGCACAACGGCCCACTGGCGCGGTACATCCCAGGGATGTTGAGCCAGCCTTTGGCCAACAAAGTGACAGCCAGTTTGGTAAACGTTTACAGTTTGCTATGGAAAATGGCCCAGTTAGTTCGTTGATTTACCTCTTAAAAGTTGTGATTTTCCATTTTCCATAGCAGACTGTTAGTTTACCAGAGGGTATTTGTTGTTTTTTCTCTTCAATCCTATTGTTCCCTTGCCCAATTGGCCCGCATTTGTTTATCCTGAGTCTTGACCCACTGATGTGATGTCATGATGTACCCTACGGTATTCAACTACAGAGAGGCATGTAAATCTAAACATGGGAAAATTATCGAACTAAATGATCGTTTTCCAATGTTTTCCGACCATATCTTCCTTTGCCCAACATCCCAAGAGCGGACCTTTGCCCAACTTGCGGCATTCTCCGGGCTGAAAGGTTCCTGAGGAGCCCTCTCTCTCTCTCTGTGTTTTTTTGTCTTTCAAAAAAATAGTACTGAAAAGTCTGGCAGAATCTGGCGATCTAATGGAAATATGATGATCACATTATTTTGTTTTCTTCTCTATGGCTCCAACTTTGGCACTTTAGCATACTGCCCCAGAAACCCAGTGATTGTGGCTGCGTTAAAACGGCCGTTCCCGCAACGCGGCAGTGTCGCGTCCTTCATCAAGTGCTTGGTGGCACTCGACACTTCGTGTGTGGCCTCGACCACCTCCTCCCAACCTGCGTCCTGCGGTGAGATTCCATAGATCATCCCCAAGATCATAGGTGGTAAACATCATCCCCAAATGCTATTTTTGTTTAAATGAATAAACATATATATATACTTATATATATATAATCATGTGTATATATATATACACATATATATATATGATGTACATTGATTTACCACACAAGTTGAGGTAAGTGGGACCATCCATATATATATATATTCTATTAAATATTGGTTGGTTGAGAGGATTACGATGCTTTTGACTTTACAGATTCGGAGGGCTGTGCCCGCAAGTAACATGAAATAAGAGGCTTACCATAAGAGAACGGGGGACCGTGGGGAGAGTGATCTTTGGAAGAAAACAATCACAAAACACTGTAAATACCCATGTTGTGTGCCCTTGAAGGCTCTGAAACCATCTGAAACCTGGGCGTCGGAAATGCTGGGCCTTTGTCCTTTCATGGCGTGCACGAAACATTGACAGGCACAAAAAATAAAGTGGAAAGTTCCAAAAGAATTCAGGGACCAAAATGTCTAGCGGAATCTTGACAAAACCCGCAAGGCTCCAAAAGAATTAAGGGACCATAATTTCTGGCAAGCACTCAGAAGTGGACCCATTTCCCGAACATTTTGTTATTTTGCTTATTTGTTATTATTTGTTGCATGTGCGGTTTTGTGCATCTATATATATATAGTGGTTTTATTTTTGTTGCTTTTGTTGATGCCTGTGCAGGTTCAGTAACTCCATCACAAAACACCGCAAAGCACCAACAAAACAAGCAAGAAACAACGGTCAAGTTGCACCAAACTTGCTATGGTCATCTACTGATCATTAGCATTCGTGTGTAGAATGGCAACTGCAAATGCCTCTTGATTGCAGGCTATATCATATATGATATATATATATATATGTGATTGGATTCCAAAAGCCAATCGGATCATGAGTTTAAATTTGAGAGTTTCCAAATAAGTTTAAATGAGTTTAAATGAGCCCGAAGTATATACTTCATCATGGTCATAAATTGCCCGAACTTCACACAGGTGACTTAACCTAATTGGTCAACAATATGGCACTGCGCTCTCTCTATCTATCTCTTCAACTATTGAAATGAACCTACTTCTTGAGGTGTAACATTCCCACCAGCCTTTCCATTTAGTTTGTTAGATATGCCTCCGCGCATATCCGAATGCACGCCTTGACCTTTATCTCCAATGATCGGTTGTAATTGCACATGACTCTATCTATATATAATTGTATATTTTGTAAACAATATGATACAACATCCGTTGAGATGATACCAGTTAAGCAAGTTCATGAAGAAACCACTATATATATATATGTATCATCTCAATTCAGAAATAGAGCTTCTCCATCACCTCTATGACACTAGCCATCTACTGATACTGTCACAGTCTACAGTTTAAACAAAAAAGCAAGCGTCACTGCCAATGTTGAATTCTGCCACAAAAGTTTGCGGGATACCAGGGATTTATGATAGCGTGTGACAGCCTTTGTTGAGGTGAAATGCAAGGTTTCGGGCCCCTTTTGATCATAAAACACCGCAAATACTGTATCATTATCTTTCATTTTTTTGGAGCACCAATC
>CAMXCT020006190.1:301057-376057 GCA_947184155.2 Cladocopium goreaui
TTCAATCTTCAGGTTAAGGGCCTTGCCCTCTGCCGACTGGGCTAGACATGCCTGCCATACAGGAAATGTTTTATAAATGTTGGCTGAAAAGCGGTGTATCCAGACAGGATCTCACAGAAAGCAACCGCCACAAGCAGACAGCCAGGAAAAGAGAGAGCAGACACAGGTACAACCTCTGTGTCCAGTGAGGCCGGTGAAAAAGTCGAAGGTGTCTGTCCCTGTCTCTCCCTGGTTTTGTCTGCTGAGCGCTCTCCCTCTGGTGGTCCGTTTTGGCCGCTCAGCAGCCCAAATCCTCCAAAACGGACCTCGCCAGCTTGGTCAGCTTGGCTGTGCTCCTTGCTCTCCCTCTGGTGGTCCGTTTTGGCCGCTCAGCAGCCCAAATCCTCCAAAACGGACCTCGCCAGCTTGGTCAGCTTGGCTGTGCTCCTTGCTCTCCCTCTGGTGGTCCGTTTTGGCCGCTCAGCAGCCCAAATCCTCCAAAACGGACCTCGCCACCTTGGTCGGTGGTCCGTTTTGGCCGCTCAGAAGCCCAAATCCGTCAAAACGGACTTCCCCTGCTCTTCCAACCTCATCGGCCTCTGTCTCTCTCTGCCTGGTGCTCCGTTTTGTCCGCTGAGCGGCCCAAATCCTCCAAAACGGACATCGCCAGCTTCGTCTGCTTGGCTGTGCTCCTTGCTCTCCCTCTGGTCCGTTTTGGCCGCTCAGCAACCCAAATCCTCCAAAACGGACCTCGCCAGCTTGGTCAGCTTGGCTGTCCTCCTTGCTCTCCCTCTGGTGGTCCGTTTTGGCCGCTCAGCAGCCCAAATCCTCCAAAACGGACCTCGCCAGCTTGGTCTGCTTGGCTGTGCTCCTTGCTCTCCCTCTGGTCGTCCGTTTTGGCCGCTCAGCAGCCCAAATCCTTCAAAACGGACGTCCCCAATTCCTCCGCTGGCTGCGGGTGCAGGGCGGGGTCGAACCTTCAATCTTCAGGTTAAGGGCCTTGCCCTCTGCCGACTGAGCTAGACATGCCTGCCATACAGGAAATGGTTTATAAATGTTGGCTGAAAAGCGGTGTATCCAGACAGGATCTCACAGAAAGCAACCGCCACAAGCCGACAGCCAGGAAAAGAGAGAGCAGGCACAGGTACAACCTCTGTGTCCAGTGAGGCCGGTGAAAAAGTCGAAGGTGTCTGTCCCTGTCTCTCCCTGGTTTTGTCTGCTGAGCGCTCTCCCTCTGGTGGTCCGTTTTGGCCGCTCAGCAGCCCAAATCCTCCAAAACGCACCTCGCCAGCTTGGTCTGCTGGGCTGTGCTCCTTGCTCTCGCTCTGGTGGTCCGTTTTAGCCGATCAGCAGCCCAAATCCTCCAAAACGGACATCGCCAGCTGCGTCTGCTTGGCTGTGCTCCTTGCTCTCCCTCTGGTGGTCCGTTTTGGCCGCTCAGCAGCCCAAATCCTTCAAAACGGACCTCGCCACCTTGGTCGGTGGTCCGTTTTGGCCGCTCAGCAGCCCAAATCCGTCAAAACGGACTTCCCCTGCTCTTCCAACCTCATCGGCCTCTGTCCCTCTCTCTCCCTGCTGCTCCGTTTTCTCCGCTGAGCGACCCAAATCCTCCAAAACGGTCCTTGCCAGCTGCGTCTGCTTGGCTGTGCTCCTTGCTGTGTCCCTAGTGGTCCGTTTTGGAGGATTTGGGCTGCTGAGCGGCCAAAACGGACCACCAGAGGGAGAGCAAGGAGCACAGCCAAGCAGACGAAGCTGGCGATGTCCGTTTTGGAGGATTTGGGCTGCTGAGCGGCCAAAACGGACCACCAGAGGGAGAGCAAGGAGCACAGCCAAGCAGACCAAGCTGGCGATGTCCGTTTTGGAGGATTTGGGCTGCTGGACAGAGACCCACCGCCAGCTCTCGTGTGATGAGGTTGCCGTGCCTGTGTGCGCACAGGAACATGGACGTTATCATCCCACCCCACCCCACCCCACCCCAACCCCACCCAGTGGAAGAGCTGGGTTAGGTCCGTTTTGAAGGATTCGGGCTGCTGAGCGCCCAAAACAAACCACCAGAGGGAGAGCAAGGAGCACAGCCAAGCAGACCAAGCTGGCGAGGCTCAAACGGACCACCAGACGGAGAGCAAGGAGCAGCCAAGCAGACCAAGCTGGCGAGGTCCGTTTTGAAGGATTTGGGCTGCTGAGAGGTCGAAAAGGACCACCAGAGGGAGGGCAAGGGGCGCAGCCAAGCAGACCAAGGTGGCGAGGTCCGTTTTGGAGGATTTGGGCTGCTGAGCGGCCAAAACGGACCACAGCCAAGCAGACCGAGCTGGCGAGGTCCGTTTTGGAGGATTTGGGCCGCTCAGCGGACAAAACGGGAACCAGGGAGAGAAAGGGACAGAGACCCACCGCGAGCTCTCGTGTGATGAGGTTGCCGTGCCTGTGCGGGTACAGGAACACTGACGTTACAATCCGTGGAAGTGTTGGGGAGGTCCGTTTTGAAGGATTTGGGCCGGTAAGAGGCCAAAACGGACCACCGGACAGTGCAGGGAGCGCAGGCGAGCAGACCCAGCGTGCAAGCTGGGGCGGTCCGTTTTGGACGATTTGGGCCGCTCAGCGGACAAAACGGAGTACCAGAGAGAGAACCGAGCACAGGAGCACAGCCACAGGGGAAAGGAGAACACAAAACAAAAGAACAGCTGGGCAAGCCCCCTCTGTAGAATTTCAGCAGCTCTCTTACCCAGGCGGGCCACCAGACACAGCAAGCACCGCCAAGCAAACCAGGACTGGGAGAGCTGGGGAGGTCCGTTTTGCAGGATTTGGGCCGCTGAGCGACCAAAACGGAAAGCCAGAAAGAGCAAGGAGCACAGCTACGCAGATGAGGAGCAGACAAGCTAGGAAGGTCCGTTTTGATGGACTTGGGCCGCTGAGCGGGCAAAACGGACCACCAGACGGAGAAAGGAGCACAGAATCAGAGCCACGGGAAAAAGGAGCAGAACAGCTAGGCAAGCCCGCTTTGGGAAAACCACAGAAACGCAAAGTCGATGTCACCAAGCCCAACACGCGCCACACAAGGAGACCATCGGTGGCACAAAGTGCCACGCCTGCCACGCAAAACCCCACCTCGCGTCACAACCGACGGACCGCGTCACAGTTGAGGAAACGCGTCCGCGTCACAGATGAGGAAGATTTCCGCGTCACAGATGAGGGGCTTTCCATATGATTATATATGTGTGTGCGTGTTGTCAACTGACGTTTTAAAGTTTTAAAGCATCAGGTACAATATGACATAATCTTAACAAAGTCATGTCGAGGAGAATCAACACGTTCATAACTTACAAGGGATGCGAGGAGACTACACATAGCAGTGGCTAAAACAATGTGTCAGGGGATTGAACTGGCGTTCTATTATGTTTTGGTTCCCAATGTCAACCTAGGTCAACAGAGCTCATCCTGTTCATAGTTAGACAGTTGATGACAGTCGTTGATGACAGTCGTGCTCGTGGGATGCTTCTGAATCTTATTGGTCCTCATACCGGCCAACACCCGTGCATGGTGGCATGGGTTTAAGCCGATGTAAGCCAGCAATACTGGAGTGACCTTCACTTTACATCACTTTACTGGGGTTGGTCAAATATCTTGCACTCCCAATAACCAATATCACCTTTAGCCTCCTCTGGTGAAGTATCATCAACAACACGCCATGGACCCAATGACTTATATCATACCAGAAAATGGGGGGAGTATCAAAATCCCCGCCTCAAAAAGGCTTATTAATCCCTAATCTTATGGCTTTGCCACACATAAGGGGGGTCCTTATGTGAAAAAAAACGCATTGATGCACCCCCAATTTATGGTTTATTGGTGGGCCCAAATCGGGATGATTTATACCCCCAAATTCTTGATCATTGGGGATTGTTTCTTGGGGATACCCACGAAGCCGACCTGGCAAGAACCAAAAAAAATCGACCTGGCCAGGTCAGAGTTTCACTTTTGACACCCAGATACGTCTCCATCGTGATTTCATCCGATTTCCATGTATTTATATACTGATTATGATTATGATACTCTTTCCAATTCCTATTCCTGGAAATGAGTTTCCACTTCACCCTGTTCCGTAATTCCTCTTGGAATCCAACCAATCTGCGGAGAACTCGTGGCTTACCGAGATCCCAGCTGACAACAGCAGCGCCAGCAACCAAGCGCTGCGTCGTGGGATCATGACCATTGTGGCTGGAGTAGGGGGGATCCCTTTGTCCCTTTGTGGCACAACGGGGGAGTCTGGAACTGCTGGAAAGGGGTTAAGAGGGAAACAACCATCCAAACCCAAAAATATGTGGGTATGCGGAAGTTGGTGAAGCTTGATGGTCTCTTGATATTTGTCGTTTTCACGTTTGTTTTCGATTGGCCAACTGACATTGAGAGAGGCGCAGGTCAAAAACTAGAAACCTGCAAAGTCCCACGGACTTGCGAGTTGCCAAATCATTGAGGGTAAAGAGCTTGACGTCAGGTTGTTTCCTTGGCTGAACTGGTTGGTGGCCCCTTGCTGATTCTAATATTCCAATCTCCTCCGCAAAATTGCTTGAAATGATATGAGCCGATCTCCAGATGCAGAAAGTGCAGCCAGTTGTGCCAACATGTCTGAGCTTTAAAAAAGGCTACGGACGTCCCTGCGACTGACCGTGTCTCAGCTGACGTCGCCAGGTCACTTGGGCCCCTTTCAACGTCACCCCTGGCTGCCGTGGAGCTTTGTTTCGTGTGGATGTGGATCTGTGTGGTCTTTGTGCGAAGAAAATCATCTATGGATATGGGACTCATATAGAGCTACTTAAATCTACTTGACGATATGCAAGGCTCCATTCCCTGGTGCCCCGCGACGTTTTCCGCTCTATTCCGCCGGGTTTGGCCAGGCACCATTTGGTGCACGGTGCCATTTTCGAAAGCACTGCCGGAGCATGGAAGCCTGAAGTTCACCTGCAAGAGTTGCCCCTCAAATAGCAACATAACATCGAAGTAGGAAGGTCTCAATTTGTTCCATCCACCTGATGAACTATCCAATTAACTCATTTGCATGCTAATATGTCCACAAAAAGTAATTATACTGAAATGTAGGCGCTTGGAACATGCTCGAAATGACCTCAAAGACTCAAAGAACCAAACATATTACAGCATTCTTTGAAAGAACTCCAGGAGTTATTCTGTGGTGGAAATCATCTTGAGCAAACCCACAGTTTCAGGTTTACACGGGCCATACATTGGGCCCATTCTCAGCTGAGCATTCTACTTCATAATTTACAAGATTTCTCCGATCACCCTACCCAACCAAGGCTAGCTCGTAAGTATTGTTCACAAATATAATGTACTCGTTTGGTTTGTCTGAAAAAAAGGTTGAATCTTACTGTGTTGAGAGAGTTGCTGAAGAAATATGAAGAAACTGTAATGACAAAATTCTCTTGGTAGAACACCCCCTGCTTCAGGCTTGCTTGCCTATCATTCAAGCCACTACCCCCCCAAACCGCGCAGCATTTCACTGCAGGGGCGTTCTGACATCTACGCTGGGGCCTCTCCTCACCCGTGTTTCAAACGAATGAATGATATATATGATATTAAAACGCAATGTCAACTTGACGTGAACCCATGCTTGATAAATATTAATAATCACTTGTTTATCTTGTTTACTATCATTGATATCATCAGTAGGAGACGCCAGTCTTAGGAAGAAATATCGTTCTTTGGGTGTCCGCCTCAACCAAATCAAATCTTGATCGTCTCGTACTGACATTGCATGGGTGGATTTCCCAACGTCTAAGGACGAATTAAACCATGCGAGCTACTGGCAATACTGCCAACAAAAGTGGCCAATCAGCATTGTCAAATTTGGTAAACTCTTTTTGCTGTACACTGTACTCAGGGGCAACTCAGAAATATGCGCTAACATAAGGTAACATACTGCAACCAATAGACCAATAGTATCCAATAGTATTGTTAGTTGCTCGCATGACACCTTGAAACGCAAGGTTGCCAAAACCTCTGCCCGAGCAGCGGTGATGAAGAAACATTGGAGCGCCATAGCAGTTGTAATCATGTTGCAGTAGACACATTAAAGAAATTATGATGTACCAGTTCCTCTCCGGCAAACATGACAATCCGTTTTTTTGAATTCTACTGATTCTACGGGTTGGATGGGGTAGTATACGACCCATGGGTTACACGAAATCTTGTCAAAACGCTTGGAACAGAATCTCTTGTCAAACCATGAGCTGAAAACATGTGGGTGTGTCTGAAAATGTGGACCCCGTTTCTGATCATTGGAAGCTTAGGTTGTTGGAGGTGAAAAATGGCTGCCTCAACCCATTCACAGCTGGCAGGGCCTGGTACGGCCCCGTGCCGTATGGGGTCATCCCCACATCAGTCCTCCACAGTGCCCGTGAGAATGAAGTCCTCATGCGTCCAACCAAAATCTCAGCAGGGCCCAGGGTCACTTTTCGTCTCCAAATTAATTCGGAGGTGCCCCACCCATGCCCATTTGGAACACCATTTGAGCCAATCGAATCTAGGATTTAATCCTTTGGTAAGTTGTGTGTATCCCACTTAAATGGCCCCCAACAAATGAAAGTGGAAACATGTGGAAACTTAGACTGTTCTGGAATGCTCAGCTTGAAACCAGTTAAACTGGAGCGTGCTTTCCTAGGGAAAATCGTGGATAAAGGAGGTATTTACATGTATTTACAACAAGGATGAACGGCCCGGTTTCACCGCCCGCTTTTAGCTTCCTAGCCGAAGCCCCGGCTCCAGCTTTCTTCGGATGGCATCCATTCGATCGTTCCAGCTCGTCCTGGAAGTGTCCTGACGAGAAAAGGTAGCAATTAGCATAAACAGTTGGGATTAAACGACCAGAATAGATCTATTGTTCGCCATGGAAAATCCACCCATTTTTAAGTTCGGTAAACCATCTATTTCTATGGGCCATCTATACCATGGCTATTTTAACGAACAGATATACTAACAGCAACAGTTGGAGTTTGACCGAACATCCATGAAAATCACCCATGTGTACCCTCTGGTTATGACTAACATAGCCAAGGTATAGATGGCCCATAGAAATAGATAGTTTACCGAAGTTACAAAGGGGTGGATTTTCCATGGCAAACTGTTAAATAACCAGATGGTATATTAAAAAAACATGAGTCCGTTTTCGAAAACGGCCCCCACTACAATGTGAGAATATAAGCTAGTATGGAAAGTGAGCGCAAGTACGGAAAGTATACTTGGTTTATGATCTGGATTCTTCAGACACCTCTCACGGTTGCCTACGGTTTGGCACAGCTCTTCATCCAGTGAGAACTTCCCTCTTTAATAATAAACCATCCCAGAAATTTACCATAAATTGATGGTATAAACTATCAACAAACACGATGGTATATAATAAACTATTTATATCAACAATCAAAATATGGGTGGTTCATTATTTCTTCAAAAACTCACATTAAACCATAATATAAAACTTAAACAAACATACATATACCCGTCCATAGTATCTCTGGAACAATCAGCATGTTCCCCCCATCAGAGCCATGAAAATGGAAATCCCGCCCATTGGCTCCAAGCTATCTAAGGAGGTTTCCTAAGTCATGGGGGTACCCCCAGTCATCATGCATTTATAGATGGATTTTCCCTTATAAACCATTCAGCTATTGGGGATTATTGGGGTAACCCCATGACTTAGGAAACCTCCATGTGGAAATGGAACATCAGCTGCCACGAATTCCACGAATTATTCGTCTCATGGCCAATCATACACATCCCCAGTGGCAAACCACGATTATAGCATATTATAGCAACCCAAAAAACATGCCGAACATTGCTTCCAGGAAGTTCGATGATGATTCAGAATAACCATCTTTCTTCAGGTTTTCCAACTTTTCGAGCAACGGCTAAACCGGACAATTTTGGACATGGTTTTGACCTCCAACCTTGACCTGACTCCCAGCTGATGGGTCATGGCGCGGAACAAATTGCCCATGGATTTCCGATTTCCCAGACCATTAACGTTTATGTTTTGGTTCTAAAATCCCATGAGCAAAACCATCAAAATCATCTAACATCAAATTTGGCTTATAAAATCCCAGGGTTTCCCATCAAATCACCCTCTAAAGTCACCATCAAAGCCCATGGTTTCACCGTCACCCGCCCTGCCTTGCGCTGAATCTTCTTACGACCACCCTCAGGATTTCCATTCATCGTGTCGCGTAAGGCTTCAACCTCAGTGCCCCACGGAGGAATGGAAATGCACCCTGGGCTAAACATACAAAAAGATGAACATTTCATGGAATATGGGTAATACCCGACTTAGTGTCATTAAACAGTGCGGGCCGCTGGTAAATCCTCGAACTAGCGATGGGCATCTAGTTCTACAACATCAGCAAGATCGAACCCAAATATATATATATATATATAATCCCCATCTGGTGCACTCCGGAGAGTCCTGTCCTGGGAAAATATCGTGATTAATTTTTGGGGTCCTGACCTTTTTAAGATTAAAATCCTGGTGCTTGACCTTACTTGCCGGAATTTATAGTCTCAGACGAATAAAACTTGCAGGCAATAATTTCCTGATGCTTAAGGTTTCCAGAAAGGAATTTCTCCCCCTCTAATATCAATTAAATTCCTGGGTGCCAACCCTTATAGTGACGGACATATACTTAGAACATCATTTTTTCCAAAATTTCGGAGCCTTTTCTTAGAACATCAAAACAACTACACTTAGAACATCAGAAATGTTCTAAGTACGCACTTAGAACATCAGAAAAACAGATACTTAGAACATCTCCTTTGATTTTTTGCATACTTAGAACATTAAACACACATATACTTAGAACATGTCCTGTTACTTTGGTAAATCTGCATATATACACACAAATACCTTGGTGAACACCATACTTAGAACACTTTCTCCCCTCACTGCTGCGGCATTCTATACCTTTTCTTCGGGAACAATATCCCAAGCAGTCTTCGCTGCAATGGGAAGGTCTCTAGTATATAATTTATGGGTTTCCTACAGGGGGTAGTCAAAAAGCATAGGTTTCAATACTAAAATGAGCTAAAATGAATTATGTATGGTTCCCATTGGTTCCCCACTGGGATGTTCTAAGTATAGCTTGGAAATGTTCTAAGTATAGGTTTTGGGTATGTTCTAACGACTTAATACTTAGAACATCCCCGCTGTGAAGGTTTTCAGAATTTTTTTCCAAATGATGTTCTAAGTATTTGTCCGTCGCTATATATAAAGCTCAACAAACAACCCCTCAACATATGCTGTTAACCGACTTATTTCCTGGGACCCAGGGTTTACATATGAATGTTTCGAAGCCCATGACAGTTTCGAGTGGGGGCTATCTAAAGACGAACCCAAAACTCACTTGTTTATCGCATGAATCACCACATTCCCAATTACTTGGGAGTATGTAAAATTAAGAATCAGATGCTTTGGGGCTTACCGCAATCACAACCACCCAAATTAAATCACGTGTTAACAATTTCCTGGGCTGCACAGACCACAACTTTAGCTAATAACCCGCGCCTGGAACATATTAAATCGTGGATCCGAACGTTTCCAGCTCATTTTATGTGATGGCGAAGCTGAACATATGTCATATGTGTTTGCACCCTTTCGGATGGACAAATGTATTTTCAGCAAAAAACATGTGTTTTGCATTTTGGGCGCGCGTTGACACAAAATTATTGAATTTGTCACATCATTTCAAATCTATGGATGGTTGGCCTGGTGATGCGACTTTTTTTCCCTGTGGGGCCAACCTTTGGAGATCATCAGCATGTATAAAGCCAAAAAAGGTCCAGCCCCTTGGAATTTATTTTTGACACCTGCGCCTCGGCCTCTTCAAGTCACCTTTTTGGTTGGTGAAGCTGAACATATGTGGTTGTAGCCTTTTGCTAGGACAAATGTATTTTCAGCCAAAAATCATGTGTTTTGCATTGTGGGCGCGCGTTGACACAAAATTATTGAATTTGTCCCATCATGTCCTATCTATGGATGGTTGGCCTGGTGATGCGACTTTTTTCCTGTTGGGCCAACCTTTGAAGATCATCAGCATGTATTCAGCCAAAAAAGGTCCAGCCCCTTGGAATTTATTTTTGACGCCTGCGCCTCGGCCTCTTCAGGTCACCTTTTTTGGTTGGTGAAGCTGAACATATGTGGTTGCAGCCTTTTGCTAGGACAAATGTATTTTCAACAAAAAACATGTGTTTTGCATTTTGGGCGCGCGTTGACACAAAATGCTTGAATTTGTCACATCATTTCGTATCTATGGATGGTTGGCCTGGTGGTGCGACTTTTTCCCTGTGGGGCCAACCTTTGAAGATCATCCGCATGTATTCAGCCAAAAAAGGTCCAGCCCCTTGGAATTTATTTTTGACACCTGCGCCTCGGCCTCTTCAGGTCACCTTTTTTGGTTGGTGAAGCTGAACATATGTGGTTGCAGCCTTTTTCTAGGACAATATTTTCAACAAAAAACATGTGTTTTGCATTTTGGGCGCGCGTTGACACAAAATGCTTGAATTTGTCACATCATTTCCTATCTATGGATGGTTGGCCTGGTGATGCGACTTTTTTCCTGTGGGGCCAACCTTTGGAGATCATCCGCATGTATTCAGCCAAAAAAGGTCTAGCCCCTTGGAATTTATTTTTGACACCTGCGCCTCGGCCTCTTCAAGTCACCTTGTTTGGTTGGTGAAACTGATATATGTGGTTGCAGCCTTTTGCTAGGACAAATGTATTTTCAGCAAAAAACATTTGTTTTGCATTTTGGGCGCGCGTTGACACAAAATTATTGAATTTGTCCCATCATGTCCTATCTATGGATGGTTGGCCTGGTGATGCGACTTTTTTCCTGTTGGGCCAACCTTTGAAGATCATCAGCATGTATTCAGCCAAAAAAGGTCCAGCCCTTTGGAATTTATTTTTGCCACCTGCGCCTCGCCCTCTTCAAGTCACCTTGTTTGCTTGGTGAAGCTGAACATATGTGGTTGCAGCCTTTTGCTAGGACAAATTTATTTTCAGCAAAAAAACATGCGTTTTGCATTTTGAGCGCACATTGACACAAAATTCTTGAATTTGTCCCATCCTTTCCTATCTATGGATGGTTGGCCTGGTGATGCGACTTTTTTCCTGTGGGGCCAACCTTTGAAGATCATCCGCATGTATTCAGCCAAAAAAGGTCCAGCCCCTTGGAATTTATTTTTGACACCTGCGCCTCGGCCTCTTCAAGTCACCTTGTTTGGTTGGTGAAGCTGAACATATGTGGCTGCAGCCTTTTGCTAGGACAAATCTATTTTCAGCAAAAAACATGTGTTTTGCATTTTGGGCGCGCGTTCAGGACAAATGTACCCCTTTGCAAGGACAAATGTATCTTTGGAATTTGTTCCTGGTGTCTAACCTAGGCACATTCAGCATTATAATCATTATAGCACCATTTCCACAGATTTAAATCCTGGTTCCCAACCTTTTAGAGTCATGTAAAGAACCATACCCCCTCAAATAATCATGGGGCATTTTTTTCCTGGGGTTTGACGTACATATATGTTCCAGTGAACTCCCCCCCATGAACATTACTTTCCTGTGGCCGGACGTTTGCAAAATAATCTTGAAATATTTTTGACATATTTTGAACCAAAATTGTTTTCCTGGGTTCGAAGGGACGCAGGGTTAGTATGTGCAAATTGGATCAAATCGGTGATTTCAAAATTATTTTTGGGTACTGGACTCCCAGGAAAATAATCTGCATCACCAGATGGGGATTATATATATATATATATATCATAGAAGAGCTCACTCCCACTTGGTCTAAATGAAGTGCTGAAACATCAGCACCGGAAACATTGAAGTCATGTTTGATGAGACCGGATGGTACTAATCCCATCCGGTCGTCGCAGTAATATATCAATATGTATCCCATGAATATTCCAGTAACTAAGATTGATATATCATGATATCTCTACCATAGCCATAAACCATAGTTCAGCATAGCTAACATCCCACTAATATTATACAATCAGCTTGGCTGTCATCCCTTGCCCAGCTCTGTGATGCCACACACAGGTCTTCAGATCCTTCCGTGCTCGCGCCGAATCATTCAGTGCCTGCGTCGCGCTGATGTTTGGAAGGGGCCAGCGCTTGTGGCTCCAACCTGGAGCTGGGGACTTATTAAGGATTTCTTGCAGATGCATGGAGGTTTCCATAAATGGGGGTACCCCAAAATAGATGTTTTTTTAAAGAAAAAAACAGAAATTCCTATGAAAATGGATGATTGGGGGGTACCCCTATTTTAGGAAACCTCCACATGGGAACATACTAGCAATTGCAGTCAGGGAAAATGCAGCATATATTTCCACAATTCTTTGCATGTAATTTACCAGCTGATCAGAATTCAAAGCCGCTCAGGAGATCGAAACTGAGTGTCAACCAAGGACGCAGTGGAGCATGAAGGCCTCCAGTCAGAATTACTTCAGATTTTACCTGCAACTCTCTCTCTCTCTCTCTCTCTTTTGGGAGCCATCATCCCAGGAAAAAAACATCCAGGCTATTGTACATATATATATATATATAATATAATATATATATATATAATATATAGGTATATATATATAGACATATGGGGGTGTCCTAAAAAGGGGAGGGACACCAAATCATCCAAATTTGATCATATTTAGTATTGACACCCATGGTGACTTGGGGATACCCCAAAGACTGCAGGGAAAATCCTCGGCTTTCCGTTTTAAAGGGGCCGTTATAAACCGTTATATCATATCAAATCGCATGATATCCCGGGATATCCCAATACAGTATATCAGTATATCCAACTATATCCCGTCTATATAACATTTTTTTGTGTGAACAATCAATCCGTTCCCTGTTTTTGCTGGCTAAATCACCATGCATCACCATGTATAGCTAGATGGTTGACCGGTTGACCCCTGATGATATGTTTGAATGATTGAACCCCCATAGGTATCCACAAATCATCATCAGTAAATCATAGTAAAACCATCATCAACAACTTTCATTTGGTACACGTGGGAAGTATATAAATATAACAAGAGGTTAAGGGAGTACCACTAAATCATTGACACACTTTTAGTATTGCGAGACATGTTTCTGGTGTTGCACGACCTCATTTTCCAACGCTGCCTTTCGGATTGTATGTCAAGAGCACTGGCACCTACAGTATTTCGTTTTGGATTTCTCCCCTACATCATTCTGCAACGATGGATCCTCAGCAAAACCTAGTTGAATCCATCCTAAATCTGACATTCATAGCGAAAACGGATGCGTTTTTTGCCCAATTTAGCTAGATGATTTGCAATATTTACTGTACCTACACTATTTACTGTACCTAAAAAAGGATAAAAAAGGTAGTTTCCAAGCAGCTGTGGCAAATTACATCAAATTACCAAGCCGGCTCAGCGCCGGCTAAACGGTATAAACGGTGACCTGTTGGATGCGCTTGCCCTTGGTGTCCACTTTCCTCGGGAGATGGCGAGATGGCGCGTCCAGGCGGGGGTCCAAAAATGGCGTGGCAGCAAAAAATGGGAATCCAACAAAAACACGTGGACAATGGATGGAAAATGGATGAACATATCTAGCACTCACATCGAAAATCATTTGGAGATCATATTTGATACACTATGATTTCGGAATATCTCATGATATCTCATGCAACATGTGGATTTCATGAAAGCAACCATGGCCTTTATATAACACCTCTCTTTTGCGGAGCGCCTCTGCCTCGGAGCCTGGTTTTTTTCCACATGGACTCCACCCGTCGACTTGATCCAGTGGAATTCCAATGTTCCAACTGCCAGCCCAAATCATCCCATGTCTAGGTTTTTTCCCCTTCAGAAGTCAAAAATCCGCCCCTCAAACCGAGGGAAAGACATCAAAATCGATCTAAAGACCACCAACATTGATTCATGGATATTAAATGATATTGCAATTAGATACTAATGGATATTAACCTCTATTCATGGATATTAAATGATACTATTTGGATTCTTAGATTTCGCAGCTTCATTCTGCCCCTTCTTCGTGGCCAATCTACACGACCCGCCCTGGAAATCATCCCAAGCAGCTTGAACAAGTAGCCTAAATGGTAAACGTTTAGATAACAAACTGGAACATCACCATGCTATTCATGGGTAAATCAACTATTTAACTAGCCATGACTTCAATAGCAAACTGTTACTTTACCAGAGGTTACATGATGTAATATGTATACTGCATTTATGTATGCATAAATATGTATATATATATATGCAATATATATTATATGAAACATTATGAATTATGAGTCATTATTTAAATTATGAAACTACGGTATATTGGAGTTCCACCCCACCATTTTCAATGCTAGCGGAAGGGAACAAATCGATCTTCACCGGATTTCCAACAAAAAAATTGAAACCTGTCTTATATTATATGTTTTATCCCATTGTTGGCTGATGGTGGCTGTATACCATGAAATATGGATAATTATGGTTATTTTCGTGCACCCTTTTTTTGATAAACTCCCCCAATGTGAGACAAGTTCATAACAACCTACTCAACCAATGTTTACTCTCCAATAGTTCTACCTGGCAATGAAAAAACACCTGTTGAAACATAAAGTTGTCACATTTGTCCCATTCGAATTCAACATTGGGAATGTCCAATTCCATCTTGAATTCCCATGGGCGTAACCACGTTTTCACACAGGTATGGGCCAACAATTAGGCAACAAAGGGAGCAGAAGTCTGGCTGGCTCACTCTGTCAATGGGATAGTGATGTTGTGAGGTCCAAACCGCAAGAAAACTAGGAATCAGCATCTACCAGCTTGCATTCCCCATCATAATCAGCTTGGTTTATGCTGATTAAATCACAATCAAAAATTTCATCAATTGACAAACTGGTTAATTGGTTCATTCTAACCCATCATTGTTTGGTTGCAATTAACTGCAATGGTTTATTGTGGTATAACGTAACCCGCCAAATTGAGATAAACTGATATAATAATATATGATACATGTGGTATAACATAACAACATGTAACAAATCCGAGCTGCTCCAGCGTTTCCCAGCGATGACGCCTCAAGGCCTCGCGGTCGATGTCCGGCTGGACGTGTCGAACCTGGCCACGACACCATGGAATGAATTCAACATGAACTGCCCAAGAAACATGCACGTGTTGTGTAGATTTTATGGTAATGTTATGCGAAACACATCTTTTGATGCGTATTTATGATTGTGTTCCATTCTGTACGTTTTTTTTTGATGGTTCAATGGGATGTTTTTGTATGTTTCTCTAAAATCTTTGTGTGTGTGTACGGGTTTAGACCCTTTTTGGCCTGCAAACATGTGGGTTTGTCACAAACATCGGATTAAGGCAGCAAAGTCAAGCTGCTTTCAACAATTTTGAAGAACGTGTTTAGCCTGTTTTAGCGTATTTGACCTGACCCTCATTGGCTAATATTTCTAGTATTTCTGCCAAATATTGTGCATTTATCCTCATCCATCCTCCTCATATTGCATAATTACCCCCAGCAAGCAGGCAAAACAATAACATGATCTGAAACAAACCACTAGCATTTCAAGGGTTGGATCTCTTCCATCGAAGAAGTGGAGTGTAGCCGTGTACTTCCAGTTTTTTGTTTCAAACCTATTGACACACACACACAGACACACAGAGAGAGAGAGAGAGAGAGATAGATAGATAGCTAGCTAGCTAGGTAGGTAGGTAGATAAATAGATTATATAAATGGGTAGGCTAATTGGACAGATTAATTAGATCGATTAATTAGATAGATCAATTAGATAGACTAATGAAATACATCAATTAGAAAGATTAATTAGGTAGATTAACTAGGTAGATCAACCAGATAGATTATATATCTATTTATCTGTTTATCCATCTATCTATCTATCTATCTACCTATCTATCTATCTTATCTTATCTTATCTTTTCTTATCTATCTACCTATCTATCCATCTATCCATCTATCTATCTATCCATCCATCCATCGATCTATCTATCTATCTATCCATCCATCGATCTATCGATCTATCGATCTATCGATCTATCGACCTATCGATCTATCGATATATCTATCTATCTATCTATCTATCTATCTAATCTATCCATCTATCTATCTATCTACCTATCTATCTATCTATCTATCTATTTATCTCTCTATCTATCTATCTATCGATCTATCTATCGATCTATCGATCTATCGATCTATCGATCTATCGATCTATCGATCTATCGATCTATCGATCTATCTATCTATCTACCTATCTATCTATCTATCTTTCTTTCTTTCTTATCTATCTATCCATCTTATCTATCCATCTATCTATCTATCTGTCTGTCTGTCTGTCTATCTAATCTATCTTATCATGTAATTTATCCAATTAATCTATCTAATTTAGTCTATCTAATTAGATAGATGGATAGACATTATAGACACGCTCAAACACCATAGATATTCCATAAACAGTTGCGAACTCTTCGCACAAACATGCAAAAACATCAGCATGCAACCAAGATCAGTGTGTGGTATAGTTGCTGGTTCTATCCTCTGATGCCCCACTACTTGCTGACAATACTAGCAGCATCCCCATTCTTGGTGGGTAAAAGAACCCCACATAAGTATTAACAATTACTTTTTTTGGGTCAGGCAACAACAGAAACCAGTTCTTTACACAGTACCAGGGACTGGAAGAACTCAGGAGGGATTATGAGTGTTGGTCCATAAAACACGGGTGATGTACCCTAGAGTCAGCTGACAATAATGTAGAAAACCCATGGGTTTCCCTAGGAACATGATCTACAAAATTGTGGATTTTCACATCTATGTTTGTCAGAGGGTAGCCAACAACAGAAAATTAAAGAGCTTCATCACGGAGATCTCCTCTGCAATTACCTGACCAACTTGGTGCCAGCAAAAACGGATCCCAAATGCAAGATGATGAGGATATTGCATAATATGGCATTTGACACAGCGTCGAAAATGCGAAGATCAACCAAATTCTCAACCAAAGCAAATGACGACATTCCAAGTTTTGCCCTTTCTTTATCCTTGGCTAAAGTTTGGCTTGAGTATCAGCAATCCATGGTCAGGGATCCAGCTGATCCAACTGGGCCCAACAAGTGCTGAACCAGGCAACTGTCAACTTGAGGCCATTTTTTGATTTGTGAACCTCACGGTAGCGGTGAGGGACAGTCGCCCCAAGATTACTCAAAGCGCATCATTTAACCAATGACTCGCGACGGTTTCGGTCCCAACATCAGCTTAATATATAATATAATAATATATGCATGTCAATGGGGCTGTTATATCCCAGTGCATCCCATTACATTGCTACTTAGATGGGCTACGGGATTGGGGACTCCTGATTAATAGCTGGGTTGACACACCTCTCTCCATCGCCTTCTCGAAGAGTTCAGCTAAGCTAGATGCCAGTTACAGAAACACAACCTGGGTTAACAAACCACAACAAATCCCAAGTATAATCCATTGAATGTTAAGTTGACATTATTTTTAGCAGAGCGAATTTATCAACACCCACAGTCCAAAAAATGTTTGGCAATACTTTGGGTTAGTCCCTCCCTATGGATAAACATATGCGACCCACCCTATTTAACCATACCCTGCTCAGAAAGCCTCATTTTGTGGTAGTCAGGATATTGTTTAATGGTTTTAGTTGTTTTTTAATGGTTGAAAAAGTAATGTATATAATGTTTTAAAAGGATGTGCCATGTCCAATCTTACCATCTCACCCCATTGGGAGGGAGGTTGCCACTGAAAAGAGACATCTCGACCCATTGGCAGGCAGGTTGGTTGTTTTTCTTTATGTATGACAAGCCCTACTGTTGATGGAAGAAATCCTGCACCACTTTCAAAGGCCTACACTTGAAACCTCGCGCTCCTAATTTAATATTGTTTGAAGACACAGTGATCAAAATGGATTTGTGCGAGTGACGGAAATCCTGCACCACCTGTTAACATGTCATTCAACATTGAGCTTGGGGGTGCGGGGGTACAAGTTATGCATTAGCAAATGTAAGGTTATAGAGGTGGTGCAGGATTTCTTCCACCCACCGTAGTTTTTCAATTGGGGGTGACTCTTACCTTTCGTTGGGTGGTTATTAATACGAACTTGACCTAACTAACATGAGTTGATGGCAATGTAAGTATCGGTCACCGGGTCAACCTTTTTTATTACTTTAATCATTATTAGCCATTATGAATTATCATTGACCATTCATTAAAACCAGCTATTATTATTATTAACCATCAACCATTACTAACCCTTTATTGACCATCATTATTTATCACTGTATATCACTAACATCCGCCCGAAGACAAAAGCCGACAAGCCGACTTAAGCCCGTTGCGACCCTCGCCAGGCCACGCCCTGTTGGATCATCAAACGCAACCGGTCACGGTCCAGCTGGAGCTCAGTGTCCAGGGTGCGGATCGACTTCCTCAGGGCGATGGACAAAAATGGCGAGCTTCGAAGAAGGATTTCTCTATAAAACCCTCGGATATTTTGGAGATTTAAGTTGGTAAAACATGGCAAAACCATGTAAAACCTCTATATGAACAGCTGAGACTCATTGGTTTAGTTACTCTTAAGTGAAAATGTGCAGGAAACCTTTGTGCTTGATGGTAAAAACACTTAAAAACCATCGTTTCCGGCTAAGATTTTCCCAACTAAACCGATCCAATGAGAGATTTGTTGTAATACTCGGGGCATATGCGACTGAAATATGGATGCATGGGATTGCTTTTGAAGAACAAAATGCGGGAACCCACGGCTGTCACATGCGGTAAACTTTATTTTTTACTGGGGGTTCTAGGCACCCCTAAATCGACAAATCATCAAACTGATTCGTAGTTGAGCCACCCCTGAAAAATAGCACGATCATTGAGGATCAATATTTCAACTATGTGGCTAACAAAATATCATTGAAAACACCAGCCACGAGTTTCCAGACAGAGTCACCCATGGCCACCAATGGGGCAAACCTAACCGTAACTAGGGATTGGCAAGCATAAAACCCCAGGAACCAATATAATGTTTAAATGGAGAATTAATCTCCACTTAACCATGGAACAACGATGTATTTAAAACCCACAACATGAGGGGGTCATCATGCATATATTGGATTATTGGCTTGCCGAGGATTCACCTGTCTAGGCAATTATTGGCCATTCAAACTACCTGAATAAACCGCTTTTAAAGATAATTCCGTAGCCAATTGACCACCATATTGACCCTCATAAAATGTTCCAAACATTAGTTGATAGGAAAAAAATGACAAATACATGACCATTAGATAATATCATCAACCATGATATTACATAATATTGTTCTATTGTTCAAGAAAACAATAAACTGTGATTTTCACCATCAGTTACCCTTCAGTAAGCTAGCATAACTGCGGAACATAACCAGAATAGGCAGATCATCTTTAAATCATGTTCAGTCCACTGTCAAAAAACAATAGCTGCACACACACACATTAATTATATTATATATATATATATATCAGTTTACCAATGGGCAAGTCCATTGAAAATCCCATCATGAAATCCCATGAATTTCTTGATGAAACGATCATAGCTACGGAAGAATCTGCGACCCAAGCTGCGCATGGGCCTCGGTCCCATTGTAACGCTTACGCCCTGGAAGAGCCGTAGAGATCTGATCCTCAACGGCATGGATGGTGAATGGATGGTTCATGGTTAGCCATTGTTAATGGTTAAGCCTTTAAAAAATGCTTAGTAATGGTTTTAGTTACTGGATGTTAATGGTTAGGAAATGGTTATAGTAATGGTTAATAATCCCGTCAGCCAATGGTTAATAATAGTAAATAATGGTTTGTAATGGTTAGTGTTAGTAATAGATAGTAATAGGGAGAAGAGATTAACATTAAATTGTTAGTTAATGGCTAATAATGTCAATCATGGTTCAGAATGTGTAACCATGGTTGATCATTGTAACGGTTCATCTAGGGTTGACCCATACTTTGGTGGGCCATTAGCTACTGTTAACTAGGTAGTAAATGGTTTCTAATTGGGATTTGTTTTGGTTTGTTAACCCAGATCCCTAACCACGAATCGCATTTTTACCATGGCCCATCCAGGTTGATCGATGGGTACTAGGTGGAATTCAATCCCAATCAGTGGTTTTTTAATCCAATGGGGTAAGCCATGTTAAACCAATGGGATATTGAAATAGACGTTTCTCTGGTTATGGGTTTTCGAATCCCAACCAAGGGTGATGTTTAAACCCTGATTATGGGGGTTAATGGGTGGAATGTAATGGACAGATAAGGGTGGTAGAATGGGATACATCTCCTAGATTTGCACCATCCAACATATTTGAATGTGCATTGTTCTTCTCGACCCAAAACTAAAATTTTACAGGAATCAGAAAGGGTTGGTGAAGGATTGTACTGGGATACAATGGCTATATTATGGGATATGAATGGGGGATACTGTTGGAACAAAAACCTGAGTCTTATCATTCAAAACTAGTATCTTAATTTATGGATCACCTCCAACAATAAGGCCCATTAATGCGAGTTCATGATTATTTAGAAACCCTTGACGTGGCCAAACTGAGATGGGAACATTTATATATATACATATACATATATTCCCAATGTATGGCGACAGATTGAAGTACTACTTCTCCAAGGCCTACCCACCTCACGGGAATTTGCTGTTTGGGATCCTTGAAAAGTGGGCCAAGAAAATTGCCGCGATTGGTTCCCAAAGATGCGGAAGTCATGACTGATTGGTAAAACATGGGAATGTCACCGACCATACTGGGGATGTAATGGGAACCTCCTGCGCGATGATGAAGAAGTACCCTGCCAGCTCGTGGCACAAAAGAAACATGCAATACATCTGGATACATAGATATTATTCTATATTTATATCAAATCTTTGGATACGATAGAAGCCACATCCCATGCTTTCTTGCTACCTAAACGATCTCTCACCAGGAGCACCCAGGGAGGTGAAGCTGGACATCCGAAGCTAACTGCAGCCCAGGCACTGTCTTCCGACAGTACTTTCCTGCCACGACGAACTGGTTGGTTACCCTGAAAAACCGCTAACAAATGTGGAAAACCCATGGTTTCCCGAAAGCGATGGACAAATGATGGGTTCTCTGCATATGTCAGTTTACAGGAGGGCTCCTTTGTGTTGGTATTTTCATCCCTTTGAACACTTTTGGTCAGCTGGATAGTTGAACATGAGAACATGAAACCACCAACTAGACCGAGAACGAACCTCTTGCAAATTGAAACTGAGCATCTACTGAATTTGCCGATGGACTTCTAAATTAGCATCATTTCAGTTGTGATCCTTGATTTCCACTACTAGTTTCGAATCAATAATAACATATGGGAGGGTTCTTAGAATGGAGGATCCCCAAAACGATGGGTTTCAATAATGATTTTGGATGGTTTGGGGTACCCTCAAATTTGAGGAAACGCCCATGTTGTATCTTCCAGCGCTTGTGATCCTACGCTGATTTCGTCCTCATTGAAGCCTTTCAAGCTTTGTCACTTGGATTCTACCATGATGAACCGGTGATTCTACCTGGTAATGAAGAATCACCGATATATGATTGTCCAACATCCCATAGAAAGTTAGGATAGTCCATTGCCATGTTAAATTGCAGTCAGATTGACAAACCCATCCGACTGGTGATGTGTGATACATCCAATGATAAACCCGCAGCAATGTTCGCAGGAAAGGGCGGTAGGTTCACTAGTGGGTCCGACTACAATACATTACTCAATATATACTCTATCCAAGATGATTTGAACATAGCTGTGCAGCAAATATCAAGTTCCTCCAACACCGTAAACAAAAGGAATCCTTTGAAACAGTGGCCACCTGGTCCTTATAGCTGGTTGGCTTCATGTGTTTTATCACAGTGAACAATGGATTGATTTAAGGCTTAAGGCAAACTCTGCAAAAACCATGGTTTTCTCGATTTTCATACAGTTGTCGCGAGTATCAGAAGTCAAGTCAATCTATTCTGTGAGAAGATGATGCATGAACAGGGACTGGTTTTTAACCATAAAGGAATAATTATGTAACATCCAGGGATTCTGGTTTCCTTCAGGTTTTCCCTGAAAACAATTTGGGAAAGTGAAGAATCACGTGCAGCTGTTGCCACTGCTCAACTGTCAACAGTTTGCTTCCCATAATGTTGCCAATTTGCCTCCGAAATCATCTGAAATCCCGTGATGATATCATAAAACAAACACATCTATACATTGACATAATTAGCTAAAGAAACATGATCAAAATGTGTATATATGTGTATATATACATTTCTCAAAGTCTGGCTTGTTCTGAAAAGTGGGGGATGCGATCGCCTGTACTGCAGTACTCGTGTGTGTATCTGTAAATATTATATATTATATTATTATATATATATGCACATCAAAATTATATGGCCACGTTCATAGACTCAAACAAACCCCAATCAGGCATGCATTTCGCTTTGCCATGTGCCGTCCAGGGTCTCCACTGCTGCATCGTATCCAGCATGGTGCTGTCACAGCCGTGCTCTTGCTTTGCGAGATGCGCCGCATGGCTGACCTGATTTTACGTCACGCCCTCCGATTTGACTTCGAAAATCACATATCAATGGATTGGTTTAAGGGAAAATCTAGAGGAAACCATAAATTTTCCCATGGAATATAGGGTTTTCCTGATCTTTTTCCTTGAAACCAACCCATTGAACATAGGACATCTTCAATACTTGGTTTTGTGTTTGCATCTTAGTTCTCAGGGTTGTACAATGGAACCGTGCGAAAATTAGCAGCTCACACGACAGTCGGACGTGGCCAGGAAAGACTTTCATTCTGCCAAACAATAAAATATGCTTTCATATGCTTTCCAAAAAATGTAGCATAGCCCTCAATAGCCCGGTTTGGAGACAGAAAGAAATGGCTCACATCGCCAAAAGAATCCTCCTCCATTTCACACTTCACACTTCCACACTTCCACACTTCACACCCTCCACTCCACACTTCACACTTCACACTCCACACTTCACACTTCACACTCTCCACTCCACACTTCACACTCCACGCTTCACACTTCACACTTCCACACTTCACACTTGTACTGCAAAGCTTGCGCCAAATACCTTCCAGTACGGCTTTGTAGTGCAAATTTTGCACTGCACAAAGTGCTTCTTAGTACTGCCTTACAAGGCACTTCCCAGTACTTTGTACTACAATACTACAAAGCTTTCACAAACACTTCCCAGTACTACTTTGTACTGCAAACCTTGCACAAGCACTTCCCAGTACTACTTTGTACTACAGAGCTTGCACAAGGCACTTCCCAGTACTACTTTGTACCACAATACTTGCACAAAGCACTTCCGAATACTACTTTGTACTACACAGCTAGCACAAGGAACTTCCCAGTACTACTTTGTATTACAAATCTTGCAAAAAGTACCTCCCAGTATTGTACTACAAAGCTTGCACAGGCGCTTCCCAGTACTACTTTGTAGTACAAAGTTTGCACAAGGCACTTCCCAGTACTACCTTGTACTACAAAGCTTGCACAAGGCACTTCCCAGTACTACTTTGTACTACAAGCTTGTGCACAAAGTACCTCCCAGTACTACTTTGTACTACAATGCTTGCGCAAAGTACTTCCCAGTACTACTTGTACTACAAAACTTGCGCAAAATACTGCCCAGTACTTCACTGCAATTTACAAGTCACACTTCACACTTCACACCCCGCACTGCGCACTGAACACTCCACACTCCACACTTCACACGTCCACATTTCACACTTCACTTCAAACTTCAAAACTTCAAAACTTCAAACTCCACACTTCACACTGCACACCTGACACTACACACTACACACTACACATTACACACTCAATACTACCCACTACACACTTCACACTTCACTTCACGCAGCACACTTCACACTTCACACTCCGCACTTCACACTGCGCAATCCACACTTCACACTTCCCACAACACTCTCCACACTTAACACTTCACACTCTCCACTCCACGCTTCACCCTCCACACTTCACGCTTCATACTCCACACTTCACACTCCGCATTCCACACTCCACACTTCACACTCAACACTCAACACTCCACAGTGCGCAATGCACACTTCACACTCCACGCTTCACACTTCACACTTCGCATTTCACACTTCACACTTCACACGCGCCGCACTTCACACCCCACTTTACACTTTACACTTCACGGTTCACACTTCACACTGCACACCTGACACTGCACACTTCACAACTTCACACTTCACACTTCACGCTCTCCACTCCACACTCCACACTCCACACTTCACGCTTCACACTCCACACTTCACACTTCACACTCCGCTTCACTCCGCTTCACTCCGCTTCACTCCACTTCACTCCACTTCACTCCACTTCACTCCACTTCACTCCACTTCACTCCTTCTCACTCCACTTCACTCCACTTCACTCCACACTTCACACTTCACTCCACTTCACTCCACTTCACTCCACTTCACTCCACTTCACTACACTTCACTCCACTTCACTCCACACTTCACACTTCACTCCACGCTTCACACTTCACACTCCACTTTACACTTCAGACTTCACACTTGACACTTCACACATCACACTACACACTGCACCCGCCACACTTCGCTTCACACTTCACACTTCACACTGCACACTTCACACTCTCCACTCCACACTTCACACTGCACACTCCACACTTCACACTCCACTTCACTCCACACTTCATACTTCACATTCCACACTTCACACTCCACTTCACTTCACACTTCACACTTCGCACTCCACACTTCACACGCCACACTTCACACGCCATGCTTCGCACCCCACACTCCACACTTAACACTCTCCACTCCACACTATGCACTTCACACTTCACACTTCACACCACACTTCACACTTCACACTTCACTTCCCACACTTCCCACACTTCCCACACTTCCCACACTTCACACTTCACACCCTCCACTCTCCACTCCACACTTCACACTTCACACTCCAAACTTCACACTTCACACTTCACACTCCACACTTCACACTCCACACTTCCCACTCTCCACTCCACACTTCGCACTTCACACTCTCCACTCCATACTTCACACTCCAGGCTCCACACGCTCCACGCTTCATACTTCACACTCTCCACTCTCCACTCCACACTCTGCACTTCACACTCCACACCTCACATTTCACACTTCACACTTCACACACGCCACACTCCACACCCCAGTTCACACTTCACACTTCACACTGCACACCTGACACTTGCACACTTCACAACTTCACACTTCACGCTCTCCACTCCAAATTTCACGCTTCACACTCCACACTTCACACTCCACTTCACTCCACTTCACTCCACTTCACTCCACTTCACTCCACACTGCACAATTCACACTCCACTTCACACTTCACACTCCGCACTCCACACTTCACACTTCACACTCTCCACTCCACACTCCACACTTCACACTCCACACTCCAAACTTCACACATCACAATGCAATTTCACACGTTACAACACATCACCCTTTCTCGCTTTCCTCATAGACAGCGCGGCGTTGTAAACATTAGAAACCCGCGAAGCAACTTTCGCAACTTTCGCTTGAGTGCCACAAGGTCCCACGCCTGCCACGCAAAATGCACTTTCACACGTCACAAATCATAACCTTTTCTCACTTTTCCCATAGATAGCGCGCGGCGTAAACATTAGAGAGCCGTGAAGCAACTTTTGTCTGAGTGCCACAAAGTCCCACGCCTACCACGCGAAATGCACGTCCACAAGTCATAAGACATCACCTTTTCTCACTTTCCCCATAGACACGGCGACGACGCGATTAGAGAGTTGAAACACGAAAACGGCCCGCAAACAGTCCACCACCCCCAGACCACCAAGAAAGAAAACAAGAACCTTTCGCTACGCATTTGGGAAAAACAACGTGGAGCTACTCATTGGTCTTGTTCAATGGATTTCAATGGTTTATTCCAAGTGCTGCCGCCTTGTGGTTGGGGGGCGATACCAGTGAGAACCCAACTGCTCCACTGAGACGGACGCATCTTGAAATGTGGAAATGATGAGTAACCCTGGCACATCCCACTGTACCGGTATAATCCTGTACCCGTATATTAAATTATGCAATATTTTGCATATCCAAACATCTGTCAGAGTCAAATTGATCGTTGATATGTCCATTGCCGACCCTAGCTACCCCCATTTTTGGGTGAACCAATGAGGTCTCAAAACACAAAGCCCTTAGATGCCAGCGGTTGATCCCCTGCCATCCAGGTCTCCTGGTTACTGCTATTTTCGATGGTTGCTGATATAAAACCCCAGAAAGACTATATAATTGAAACCCACTTGAACATCATTGTAAAAACATTATGTAAACCCAATGAAACCGTCATATTCATCTGGTTGGTGGTTTCAATCCCTCTGAAAAATATTATATATTCAATTGGGATGATAATTCCCAACCTATGGAAAAATAAGAAATGTTCCAAACCACCAACCAGTCATTGTTCAACTCCCACTGAAAAAAAAACGGATCAACCAGCAGCCCAGTGGCAATCTTCAGCTTGGTCCAGTGCTTCTCTCCCAAGGCGCGTAACTTGGCTGAGGCGGTGGAATGGTTGCTGTGCTCCTGGCCCCATCGAAGCATTGACCCAAATGGATGGATAGCTATTGAAAATGGCCATGGAAATAGTGGATTTACCTATTCAAAATGGTGATTTTCTATAGTTATGTTAGTTTACCAGAGGGTACTGGATTTCTACTAGGGATGGTTTATATTGGTTAGTGGCATTGGGTTTACCACACTATTTGATGGGAGATAGGTCTATCCATTCTTTGTTATGGGCAGATGCGTAAACTATTTATGAAACCAGGTGTTGTACATCTATCCATTCTCCCATATATTTGATTGTTGTCTACATAGCCGGTTGTAGGGAGATAGTTCTATCTATACCTGGGATCAACTGGTATATAGATTGTTGCGGACAATCCCATCCTCCTAATATTAAAAACCCTCATTCTATGGTCCTAAATATGTGATTCCATCATACCATATTACATCCCCTACTTTTTACCATGGCCATTGAGAAAATGATGGAAATGGGAGCCATCTAGTGAAGATTTAATGGATATTAAAGAATACCCTTTGGCAGTACAATAAGGCAATGGGAAAGAATACCCTTTGGCAGTACAATAAGGCAATGGGAAACCCTTTAAACCGTCTACAGTTTGATTACCAGAGCGTATCCTCTTTTTTTGTACCATCCCCAGTCATGGAAGGTTTATGAGGTTTATGGCATTGGGTTGCCCAAGTTATCATATATCATCCTCTGGCTGATCCAACAAAATATGACAAGTCCATCAGTGTCCCCTGTCCTCGCACTGTTCCAGGTCCGCACTGGACCTGGCACTGCCATTTTCGTTTTAAAGATTGGTTTCCAACATAAAAATTGGATATTTTTTCCGGGTCTATTATTCCCCACCTGCCAGGTGAGGGTTGTTAGATTTTATCAGAGCTGTTGTCCTCCTCCTTCTTCTCCTCCTCCTCCGCCTCCTCCTCGACCATGTCTGCATCAACTTCCACCTCCACTTCCGCCTTGCCAACTCTTCGCCAAGCTCTTTGCCAACTTCCGAGCTCAGTGCGCACTGCTGGACCTCAACCTGGGACCTTCCCAGCTCAGTGCGCACTGCTGGACCTCAACCTGGGACCTTCCCAGCTCAGTGCGCACCGCTGGACCTCAACCTGGGACCTGCCGAGCTCAGTGCGCACCGCTGGACCTCAACCTGGGGCCTTCCGAGCTCAGTGCGCACCGCTGGACTTCAAAAGCCAGATAGAATGCCAGAAGATATGCCAGATGGAATGTCAGATAGAATGCGAGAAGATATGCCAGATAAAATGCCATAAGATATGCCAGATAGAGGGCCGGGAGATATGCCAAATAGAATGTTACAAGTAGAAGATATGCCAGATAGAATGCCAGAAGGTATGCCAGATAGAATGCCAGATAAAATGTCAGATAAAATGCCAGAAGATATGCCAGATAAAGTGCCAGAATGTTTGCCAGATAGAATGCCAGAAGATTTGAGTAGATAATATGCCAGAAGATATGCCAGATAGAATGCCAGAAGATATGCCAGATAGAATGCCAGAAGATATGTCAGATAGAATGCCAGAAGATTTGCCAGTAACAAAATGTATAAATGTCATGGTGGGGATCACACGAAGTAAAGTATTTTTTTTTAGCGGGGGGTACCATGTGTACCATGATTTGACCAGCGAAACATGGATTGAACAAAATAAACATCTGGTATCATCTGGTGATGGGAAATTACCAGATTACACCCTTGAAAATCGGCTGGCTATCCAAGAAGGGTGAGGAATCCACACACAAACCGTTCAAAGAGTTCACACCAATGTTTTGGGACGGTAGGGCATGTGTCTAAAGTGGCACAAGGGCTATGGCCAATGAAACACGTCACGCATTGACCCGAAAGTCCTGGGGGATAACCACCGTTTCCCGGACCTGTAGACGAGGACACGATCCTCGTCATGGATTTGTCCTATCTATGTTAGTTTGCGGGAAAGGGATCGATTCTGACTTTCTGGTCGCAGTTTATGATGATATGTTTGCACTTGAACATGGTGAAATCCATCGAGTCATCGTTAAATGTCGAGTGGTTTTGCTTCAATCCTTTGGAATCGCTGTTTGTCCCGACTAGGGATGGAACAAATCAGAATCTGCATAACTTACAACAATTCGCCAACCTGAAACAAGTAACAAGATCTTTCAGAAACAGTTACCAGTCAACCATCAGTTTCAGAGGCGTCGCAGCAAGGTCGTCATGATTCATCCAGATATGTATATGTATATATATATATATATCCATGGTATATACTATACATATGATTATCCATATTTATCCAACAATCATATTCCATTAAACCACCATGTTTGCTAAATCACTGGCACCCCAATGCCATATCCAGCTCGAGCAACTCATGATTCAATACACCAAGCTCCATTGCTTCCGCTGCGCCCATCCCACCATAGTCGTTGAGAATCGTCATGCAATGAACAACTGTTTACCACCCACTCGTCTTCGGAAAAAGAGACCGGAAAATATAGATCATACCCTTTGGCAACAAACATCAAACATCATCAGGCTCATCATCAAACATCAATTCTTATCAATGTCAAGTTGGGGGACTTTCGTTTGTAGCTCCACCTGTCTCGCCAGCGCGCCTGGAGTTGCTGGAGGGCACTCGAGGCTCCACAAAGCCTGGAGGGAAGATCAAGCAATGGTGAACTAGGCTTTCTTACGAGGAATGTAGGCATACTAAGATATACTAAGAAATGCTAAGGTATACTTTGGCTTGAATATTGTATAAGAATGCAGAATTTTAGGGGCTCGATGCGGGCTAATATTTTCAGATATACCAAGGACATAGTACTTTAAGAATTTGAGGGACCCTGGGATAGGATTGCCAAATTCTTAAGTTACTACTCATACGTGAGAAGCCGTGGCTGGGGCAAGCATAGGAAAATCAGCAAGCCAAAACAACGATGAAGGGTAAATTATGTCACAATAAGGTTTTCAGGCCTGTGTGTGTGTTTGCAAAACCCGCATGGTGTGATTGTGAAAGACAGACAAAAGCAGACCAAGAAAAGCACATACTGGCAGACCCTAGGGATCGCACAAGACAGCACGCCATTTTGGAATTAGTATCGCGCACCGGGATAACCGTCGAGTCTGAGGACGCACACGCTAACCACTGAGCCACAGAGCCCTTGCCTCCGGAGAATTTTGCCTTCCTATTCTCTCTGGGCTGGCTGCCCGGGGCTGGGGTTTGGCCTGGGTTTGGGTTGCGCGCGGAGGGCGTGCGACCCAATCTCCTGAAGGGTCCAAACGGGCCACCACCCTCCAACCTTCCTGGCATGTTTTGCAACCCGTACGAGGGCCTTGAGGGCCTGTTCTTTCTTTTTCTCTTCCGCAGGCACGGGAATATTTATATGACTACTTATATATATATAATACACAAATATACACAACAAAAAGAATGTTCTAAGAATCTGAGTGACTCTCGACCTATTATGGTGGAAATTTCCCTGTATTTACAAATAAGAATTTGAGGGGCCCTGGGCCTCAAACTTTCGGATTCTTATATAACCAACTCTCGGGCTGTATTTACGTGTATGCTTGTAAGTATCAACTTATGATTGGGGTGTAACAGTGTAACCTCATAACTATAACATCTACTTGGTGACTTCTAGGGTTTATGGGGGATGCATACTATGGTGACTTCAACGGGTTTCTGAACCTTTCTGAATTCTGGGGGGAACTCACCTTGTGGTGAAGTCAAGCTAACCTTTTGAAGTATGTTTTGGGGGATGAATAGGTATGTCCTGCATGTTGGGATATAAATAAATAAATGTATATTAATGTATATGTGTGTTTGTTGAACAGCTGGAGTTGAACAGAAATTCCATACGATATGAATTGCATTAATTAGCCATCATTAGCCTATATCGTATCAATTCGACATGCTTCAATCATAAAGACGGGATTATCGATTGTATCCATGAAGCAGAAGACTTCAAAACATCAATCAATGATCATCAACCATCAAAACCAATCCAACGTTGGGGCTTGAATCAAGACTGGGGAACACAGCAAATTGTGAATTGAACCATTCAACTGAACGACTAAAAGCTTGAATTTGCAGCAACGCAAAGCCGGCAAAACGTGGTTTGACACAATACTAGCAGGAGTGTAGCCAGAACGAGGTGGGGATTGAACAGAAAAGGGAGATTGAGCTGATTGGACAACCAAAGATTAAAGTACTAATGTACCCATCGTGCGCCCATCCAAGGTTGACGCAGCTTCCATAGCACATTTCGATACAATTCGGGAGGACACCCCCCAAAGCCAAGCACCTGGTAGCTGCACTGTCTCTGCTGTCCTTGGCTGCAATCATCACATGGTTTCCGCGGCTAACCTGCTTGAGAGCCAGCAAGACATGTCGAGGATTAGCTAGGCGTTATGTTCCCTCATCGTGTAGTAGCCAAACAATGCCAATTTTATCAAACTTGTAACCAGCTTTGTGGGCAAATCTCCGTTTTCAACTAAGAACTACTGGGGCCTATCACTCCATGGAATCCGTCCCTTTTTTGAGCTTGTGACCCTTTCTACAACAGTAGGAACCACCCATTCCATGTGTAATGAACCCCTGGCCGCGGAAACGACCAAAATCAAACAACTCGTCTTTTTCATGGCGATTCTTGGGGGCGCTAGGCGCTAGTGTCTTTGTTTTGCAAGGAAGACACCCCAAAATGGATACGGTTCAGAATTTAAGGCCTAGGGGAACTGCAAAGCTTGGTTGTTTCCAGATTTTTGGTACTAACATCTATCTATATCTCACTATCCTAAAATATATCCTAATTTTAGGGGGTGCCTAATTTTGACACATCCCAAAAAATCAATGAAAAAGGAAGACGATCGAAGCACTGGCCGCGGAAACCGCGGTGTATGATTTGCTTGCTGAGTGACAAATCAACATCCTCCATGCCTCAGTCGCATTTTTCACATCTGCCGGGCTGTGGTTCTTAATTGATGGGGGATCCCCAGGACACCGGGACACCAGGAATGGAGGTACTCCCATGACTTCAGAAACCTCCGTTTCTCGGTACACTAAACCAATATAAGCCATCCATGTTGAGATAGATCTTCAATGAACGATTCCCAGAGATCCATGGCTCTGCCAAAACATTTGGCTCCGTGCAGCAAACCACTGAAGAGCGGATGGAACAGTGGATTGAAAAGTAAGATCCTACTCACATCGTGGATCATGGATCCTCCTTAAAAATAGGGGGGTGGGGTCAGGGCTGGCCATTGTGTAGTGGACCCAGGGTACCCCTCTACAAAAAGGGTCATTCAAAGAATGTACCCCTCTACAAAATGCTATGTACCTTATTCCCCTCTACAAAGTGACCAGATCATACACCCAAAATTGAGCTGAAAAAACAATAAAAAACAAGATTCTTTCATAGTTGGAACAGGTGGTTTCTCTACAAAATGATGCCAAAACTGAATTAGGTCCCCCGTTTGTATTCCCCAAATTGGTTTCTTGGAACATATTTTGTAGAGGCACAACTTGGTACAACAGCCCTTTTCCATACTGTCCGTTGCGCTGATGCCATAATATCATCTCACTTTGATTCACTTTGCCTTTTCAACAGGCATGCGATAGACCCTGATGAAGCAAATCAAGCAGCTTCATCATTTGTCGATATTTATCGTACATGTTGTTTATCATTTTTTTGTTGAATCCCATGTCATCCTTAATCATCCTTTTTCATCCTTTTTCATCCCCCTTCGAATTAGGGGGGTGGGGTTGGAGCCACCCATTTAGTAGTGGCCCCGGTATTTTTCTCTACAAAATGACTTGACTCAATCTACAAAATGGGCTGCCTGGAAATTTCTCTACAAAGTGCCTGGCCTTGGATAGGCTTTCTCACTACAAAATGAGTGCTGAACATTGGTTAAAACAGGGTTGATTTTTTTTTCATCAAAATGGTTTTCAAAGGCTGTTTTCAACCATTTTTTAAGACCCAATTTGTAGACTAAAAACAGGCTCCGAGGGCCCCTGAGCAGTTTGAAAAATCCAAAACCGGTTTGCGTGATCAATTTCAATATACCCATTTTGTAGTAAACCCAAAACGCACCAAGAACCCAACTTGAGGACACCGTCTGGCACAAAAATGTTCGCTCATTTTTCTTGCAGCTACACCGATTGTCTCGCTGTGCCATGGCCTCTCACCCGCTTGCGCAGGCAACCAGGGATTGGAATGCAGCACATTGATATACATGTTCAATAGTCAGACGTGTCTCAATAGTCAGCCCGTGGCAACCGGAGCATATTTTGGCTTGAAATCTTGGCGTCAAGATGGCACCGCCCGGGTGTCCTCACTTCTGCGCGGTTCGCTTGTGTGACGGGGGCGTTGAAACCAGCATGGGATACTGCGCGGGGATGTTGGCGCATCTTGACCCAAGGTTAGGGATGGTTAGTGAATATGACACAATAGAAACCATGAGCAAAGACTATGTTTTGATATTTTTGAAAAATACCGGGGCCACTACTAAATGGGTGGCTCCAACCTCACCCTCTACTAAATGGGTGGCTCCAACCCCACCCCATTTAATTTCGGAATGTTATTATATTTTCATTTAATTTAAATATTATTCATCAGTATATGTCTATATATTTCTTATTTCTTGCCATGTGCTGGAGAGAGTTGGGAGGAATGGACTGGCAGATTTAGGCAACCCATTTTGTAGCGCTTTCATGAGCTGAAATCGTTTTGTACACCCAATGGCAACCCATTTTGTAGTGTTGTCATGGAGTCAAGCCATTTTGTACACCCAATAGAGGTACCACTCATTCCTGCGGCGCTGCTCTGAGCCACACGGTGCAACAAGATCATGACCGGCCTCAAGGTGAAGAAAAGCCATCATCGCTGTTACTAGTGCAAGTGTCTCGGCACATTGGCCCGGCCAGGTTGAGCCTGTTCTGTTGCCTTGGATCTTCATGGATCTTCATCATACCGGGATACCGGTGTGGCACACTACATTCACCAGTAACAGCGATGATGGCTTTTCTTCACCTTGAGGCCGGTCATGATCTTGTTGCACCGTGTGGCTCAGAGCAGCGCCGCAGGAATGAGTGGTACCTCTATTGGGTGTACAAAATGGCTTGACTCCATGACAACACTACAAAATGGGTTGCCATTGGGTGTACAAAACGATTTCAGCTCATGAAAGCGCTACAAAATGGGTTGCCTAAATCTGCCAGTCCATTCCTCCCAACTCTCTCCAGCACATGGCAAGAAATAAGAAATATATAGACATATACTGATGAATAATATCTAAATTAAATGAAAATATAATAACATTCCGAAATTAAATGGGGTGGGGTTGGAGCCACCCATTTAGTAGAGGGTGGGGTTGGAGCCACCCATTTAGTAGTGGCCCCGGTATTTTTCAAAAATATCAAAACATAGTCTTTGCTCATGGTTTCTATTGTGTCATATTCACTAACCATCCCTAACCTTGGGTCAAGATGCGCCAACATCCCCGCGCAGTGTCCCATGCTGGTGCTTCAACGCCCCCGTCACACAAGCGAACCGCGCAGAAGTGAGGACACCCTGGAGGTGTCATCTTGACGCCAAGATTTCAAGCCAAAATGCTCCGGTTGCCCGGGCTGACTATTGAGACACGTCTGACTATTGAATACTATTGAGACACAACATGGGTTCCTACTTGTCTATACTTGTCTGGCATTTGTTTGATAAATATTTTTTCTCCGTTTCAATTTTTCCAGAAACACAATGGATTTACTACAAAATGCAGGGGTTCCAGTCTTGAAGAATCCGCCATGGGACTCGGTAATTTCACTGCAAACTGCCTGGCCTTGGAAAGTCCCTTTTTCGACCAAATTTCTATCTTCATCCATGGGCCCCGGCATTTTTTTCTACAAAATGACTTGCCATCCAAAATTGAAGTGAGCTTTGGACCTTTTCACAAGGTGGCCTCACTACAAAATGACCCATAGTGGCCTTAAGGCCACCCATTTTGTATGGGAAATTCGAAGGAGGATCCTTTTTCCATCTTTGTCATTCTTGGTCTATCTTCTTTGCACCATGTTCAAATCCATTGATTTCAAAAAAAATGCTCTCCGTTACAAAAACCCCTGAACAAGGAGTCTGGGCAGCATTTATCTACAAAATGTTCTGCTTGACCCCATTTTGTCACTGATTACAAAATGCCGTGCGCAAGGTTTTGGGAAATGCAAACATCATCAACAAGAAATTATGATATCAGGTTTCCCCTCTACAAAAAGGTTTGTGTGAGGAATGTACCTCATAAAAAAATGGGTTTACTACAAAAAGGGGTCTTTTGTAATGGCCTTGAGGCCTCCCATTTAGTAGGGGATATTTTAAGGGGGATGATCATGGTGGATCATGGTGGATCATGGTGGATCATGGTGATGTCGACTGCTGCGAGGCCATCGTTTTTTTACGAAAAACCGAAGCAAGGCCCCCCCACTGTCCAAAGATCGGAAGGTCATGGCGTTTTGCCTGGAAGGTCTAAAGCAGGAAGCACTTCCCAGCAACCAAGGGACAATTTGCAACATAGGGGCTTTACGAAAATATCAGGGATAATGAGGTATAACTCGGTAGAACCAGCAAAACTGGTGGCGAACTGTTCAAAGCAAGCAGTATCAAGCAAGGTATGATGGGATTTTCGTGGGATCAATACATGAACCTCGACTTTTGGATGGTTTATACCATGCATAGTTTATTAGTGGCTTTACCACATTAAATACGGGAGCAAATTTTGATCCGAAAACATTATGAGGATTTAGCTGGATAGGATGTTGGGCCCACTGTAGGGGGCCAATGTCATTATGCAATAATGCACTGCACTATATGGGATCCTAGATGATTATGATGATTTTAATCTGAAAATCATGGGGCACCGGTTGCCTGTACACTTCTGGGAATCTAAGCGTGCTCCCCGGTGGTGGTACCACTTCAGGTGACCAGATGTGACCAGCGGCACCTCACCAATTTCTTCCGAGGTCGACTAGCCTTGGCCCAAGGAACACGGATTTTTTTTATTGGGATTATGAATCAACCATCTAACCATATTAGTTTTACTTAGTTTTTAGGCTGATAATTATGCCAATCATAAACATATAGATTGATGTGCCATTGATGCTTTATTTTTATTATTATTATTATGTGACTTGTTATTGGTATTTGACGTAGATCTCACAGACATGGAAACACTTGAGTCTTTGTTCTATCGTGGAAATCACCTTGTACTTCTGATCATGTTGGTGACTGTGGGAACTAAACACCAGCATTTCCTCGTGAAAAGTGTTTGCCTTCAAAGAGGCATGAGAGTGATTTGGGGGATGGTTATGGATGGTTTATGATTGTTTTACCCACATTCGCCTATTTTCAGACACAAGTCTCAAGCCGGCGAGCTGCATGTTTCTTCCATGGCGCAACCATCAAGATATGCTGAGGCCTGAAGCTGAAGAACGGGTGCCCCGAAACAAAAAGCACCGCAAAAAAAGGCCGACAGCTCCACCTTCAGTAAACCATAGTAAAACGACCACATGGCTCTGAAAAAAAAAGGACAATACCCTCTGGTTATGTCAAAATAGCTATTGAAAATGACCATTAATAGTGGATTTTCCCATTAAAAATTGTGATTTTCAATAGCTATGTTAAATTACCAGATGGTAACCCATCTATAATAGATGATTTACCCATGAAAAATGGTGATTTTCCATAGCTTTGTGATTTTTGCCAGTGCAAACCTCATCAAAGGCCGGTCGTCGATGGCGGCAGTTTCCCTGATGCTGACTATCCGAATAGGTATCCTTTCCTAAACAGGGATGAAACATCAATGGTATATGAATCCAATCAATTTTCATACAATGTATGTATATATATATTATATATATAAATGATTATATATGGGATTCAAACTATGAATACTTATAATCAATGGTACTTGAATATATGAATTAATATCAATGGTATAATATGATTTTCTTTCCTCTATATTATATTATATATTCAAATGATCTCGCTTGCCACACAGAACTTTATGATCAATTGAGTGGAATCAATCGATAGACCAACACCAAAAAACAACCCTTCAAAGGATATGGGCAAGATTTGCGAAGCTGCAGAACTGGATAGTCGTGAAAATTGTCCTGTGGGTACGTCTGATCTCCTCCCGTAAGACATTGGATCAAAAGAGACAATTGACAATTCGAATCGGGCGCGACTAGGCCCCAACTGATGAGACAGTAAATACATGTAAATACTCACTTACTCCCACTGAAAACAAGTCAGGAACTGATCTTACCGCTGGATACTCCATTCCTGTTTGCGGTAGCCTTCTGTCTCAGGGATTTGCACTGATTTGCAGGGTGGAAATTGTAAATCAAGCCTCTTTCATGGCTGACCCATACTCCGTCAACCCATCAGCCATTCACAAGTCGGTCTAGCCCAATATAACCATCCGTATAAGAGAAACAGAGAAACCATCAACCCAGCCAAATTGTGCACAATTTTCACAAACGCTTGCTCAAGTTGATCAGCCTTTTTCCGACCATACCTTGTGCTGTTTGTCACGTTTTCAATTCCAGTAAGAGCAACGAACCAACCATATATCCAAATATGAATATCTTGGAAATAGGATACCCAATTCCATCCACTTGTTAATCATTGGTACAGTAATCATCACCTTCCCCATTACAATAAGGGGAGACCATCATGTTGCAGGTTGCAATATCAAGTTGCATCAGTTGCATCCTCATTATTCTCGTGGGCAAGTCCCCACCACAAAATACACACAATTAATCAATATTACATAAACATGTCAGTTGAAACATCCATAATATATTGCCAGAATTATATAGAATTATCCCATTCTATTTTTCCTGGTCTCGTCCTATCATATATATATATATATCCCAGCTTAGCACCTAATAACGATCAACACAACACTGAAACAATGGATGAACATATCAATAAACATCCCATGAAATAACCCCATGACAATTATTATAGTAACCCCTAAACGAGAGACCTGTTTAACTTTCCAGGATGCTGTGGATGACATTTATGTCAAATTTTCCAGGCTTCTAGCTTTTGATTATTACCAGTAGTACCGCACAAGGCGGTGGTGGAAGTTTCAAAAATAGGAAACCTATAGGAGAGATTGGTTGTTGTGAATCAGGGATGGCAGAGCGAATCCACTGATGGACCGAAAGGTGCTTGATCTCTCTCACTCTTTCTCTCTCTTTCTCTGCCTATCTACCTACCTACCTATCTATTTTCTATGTATCTATCCAGCTATCGATCTATCTATCTATCTCTCTTTCTCTCTCTTTCATCTGTCTATCTGTCTATCTGTCTACCTGTCTATCTATGGTGCAGTGTCATCCAGTCTAATGCAGTGTAGTGTACTGTAGTGTAGTGTAGTGGAGTGTAGTGGAATGTAATGTAGTGCAGTGTAATGTAGTGTAGTGTAGTGTAATTTAGCGTAGTGTAAATTAGTGTAGTGGAGTTTAGTGGAGTGTAGTTGTAGTTGTAGTTGTAGTGTAGTTGAGTGTAGTGTAGTGTAATGTAGTGAAGTGTAGTGGAAGGTAGTGTAGTGTACTAGTGTAGTGTAAAGTAGTGTAGTGGAGTGTAGTGTAGTGTCATGCACTGTAGTGTAGTGTAATTTAGTGCGGTGGAGTGTGGTGGAATGTAGTTGGGTAGTTGTAGTGTAGTGTAGGGTAGTGGGATGTAGTGTAGTGGAGTGTAGTGGAGTGTAGTTGTGTAGGTGTAGTTGTAGTGTTGTGGAGTGTCGTGTAGTGTAATGTAGTGAAGTGTAGTGGGAGTAGTGTAGTGTAATGTAGTGTAGTGGAGTGTAGTGTAATGTAATGTAATGTAGTGTAATTGAGTGTAATTGAGTGCAGTGTAGTGTAGTGTAGTGGAGTGTAGTTGTGCAGTTGCAGTTGTAATTGTAGTGTAGTGGAGTGTAGTGTAGTGTAATGTAGTGAAGTGTAATGGAAGGTAGTGTAATGTGGTGCAGTGGTGTCTATCTGCGTGCCTGCCTGTCTATCTATCTATCTATCTATCTATCTATGTATCTATCTATCTATCTATCTATCTATCTATCTATCTATCTATCTATCTATCTATCTATCTATCTATCTATCTATCTATCTATCTATCTCTCCATCTATCGATCTATTGTAGTTGTAGTTGTAGTTGTAGTTGTTGTTGTTGTTGTTGCTGTTGTCGTCGAAGTTAGGGTAGTTAAGTTAGTGAAGTGACTCAAGTTAGTCAAGTTAGTTAAGTTAATCAGTGTCTACTTTTTCGACATCAGCACGTCAAAAAAGGCTCAAAACCCTCATTTTTTTACACTTTTGACTTCGAAATGTGCTTTGCGCCACAACGGCGTGCACTTTTTCGACACTTTTTCGACATCTGAACCTCCAAAAGTGGTCCGAGACCGTCAGTTTTTAACACTTTTGACTTGGAAATGTGCTTCGCGCCACAACGGCGTACACTTTTTCGACATCGCAACCTCCAAAAGTGGTCCGAACCCCTGGTGTTTTGTACATTTTGACTTGGAAATGTGCTTCGCGCCACAACGGCGTGCACTTTTTTGACATCGCAACTTCCAAAAGTGGTCCGACGCTGAGGTGTTTTGTACATTTTGACTTCAAAATGTGCTTTCGCCACAACGGCGTGCACTTTTTTGACATCGCAACTTCCAAAAGTGGTCCGAGAATGGTGTGTTTTGTACATTTTGACTTCAAAATGTGCTTCGCACCACAACGGCGTGCAATTTTTCATCTCTCGTCTGGCCAGCTGGCTCCGCACCCGCCGCTTTAGCGAGCCTACTTTTCGACCCTCCGGAGCCACAAATCATTGGAAAAACACTGTGTTTCGCGACTTTCCTACCTTTTCGCGCATCTGCATCTTCTGTCTTCTTACTCTTTCTCTTCTGATCTTCTCTCTTCTAATCTTCCTCTTCTCTCTGCCTCTGCCCTGCTCTGCTTTTCATCTCTCCATATTGTCGGAAGTTTGACTTCTAAACTTCCTTCGACTAACATGGCTATGAAAATGGCCGATTTATAGATTATCGATGATGATTTATTTGCCATTTACCTATAAACAAAAGGTGATTTTCTATAGATACGTTAAATAATCAGAGAGTATGTTCTTGGTAATTAATTCCCCCGGTCAGTTCCAAAAAAGCCTCCAGAATTTTGTGATTTTGAAACCATGTGGCTCATCATCGTCCTCCTCCTCACGAGGCATGGAGGCAAAACACCACCAAATAGATTAAAAAAAATAAAGCACAAGGTACTTTAGCAAGATTTGACTTGTTTTTTTGGGGGGGACTGGAGTGGTTAACATTCAAGAACTATAGTATGCGTAATATAGGTTTGTCTGCTAATCGGGTACCTCGAAATCCATTGACTAATCATCATTATCCCTATTCAGATGGCCATTGCGGTATACAGCACACTTTTCAAAACGTCCCCGTGGCATGCTTTACAATGGCTCATACTATCACACAATTGGTGGGCATTACTCTCTCTCTCTCTCTAAACCCTAGCTTTTGCCTGCAGCTGTGGTTCCATTTACATAGGCAATTTCTTTTACAATCTCTTTCTCCATTGATAAATTCAACATTACATGCAACGAAAGTGGCAACCCCGAAAAGATAATGATCACATAAGTGTGAAAGAATCATGTCTCGCAAGGTTGCCAATACTCATTAGCTTTGAGAAGAACAAAACAGTAGGGCACACTTTCCTTCCTTGGATTGCAGATGGTCTTGTGGTGCTTGCCAAAGCTGTGTTCTGTTCACATCGCACCATCAAATATCACAGATCTCTCGTCAATTTGAGCCAGGAAACTCTCCGAAAAATGTTGCATCCATCAAAAACATGTTCAAAATAGGACAGCATTGTCTTATCATTTTCCTCCGCATCTTTCCTAATGGTCAAAAACCATCAGCCTCCCAGCCTCGATGGGTTCATGGGTTACCTCCACCTGGAACTGACCTAAAGGAGTCCCCGTCCAATCATGAAAATATCTCTGGAGAGATACCTTCATTCCAACTCAATGCCGGAAAAAAACACCCCTGTAAATCCATTAGAAATTAGATGAAATTAGTGCAATCCCAATTCATTCTCTAACTTGATGGTGCCCCTCGTATTTTCTGAGCCCTTGCTAACTGTCCCCGGTTTTGTTGCTTAAAAAATCGTGTGTTTGAGGCGTTTTGGGGAACTGATGTCAAAAACCAAACAATGAGCCCGTATATTGAATTTCCTGCAAGGCGGTGCTCCAAAATTAGCTGAGTTGGTTTATGACTTATAACTAACATAACTAAGGTTTACCGTATGTGTATATATATATATTATTTATACCTGTTTGGGATCATACACTAACTTAGAAGTGGGTGAACACCACATTGGGCAGGAATGTAGATTTCCAACATAGCTAGATAAATTCCCACTCATAGATGATTTACCTGCTAAACATTGTGATTTTGCAATCATATTGTGAATCAGCAAAACGATGCAAAAAGTAGGTGTGGTTTAGCCTTGCATTCACCAATTTCTCCCCACCTACACCCCATATCTGAAAACCTCTGCAGACTCCCCACATTGGGGTGATCCATGGTGATTGTGGGGAGTTGGTAATGATCAGTGACCAGGTTTCAATGGTTTTGAATGGTTTTAACTCACTGAGAACGTAGGTGTGCCTTTAACAGTTTCAGTTTCTAAGAAACCTGAGACGTTGTTGTTGATGCCTATTGAGTCCGATATAACTTTGGATAGCAGTGAACAAAAGCTTCAACACGGTTCCCAATCCCATATCCCCATGTAGTAATACTAAACACCTCCCGGAAGCATAGTTTAGAATAATTTTCAATGACATACATTTTTAAGGATCATGTCCAAATTTCGAGGCTACCTGGCCGATGGGATTTTTCTTACCATTTTTGATGGGTTTTTCATCCATGGAGATCTGACCCCAATTCTAAGCCTGATATCATTGGTGACTGGTTGGTGGTGCAATGTGCCCATCTTGAAAAATATGAGAAATCGTCAATGGGAAGGATGACTAATCCCATCTATGACCCATAGGATCCATGTATGGTATATATGCTAACAACATTGGGGGTATATTGATGGGATCCATGTTACCATATATAGCAGCACCATGGATCCTATGATGGAAAATCATCCAGTCATGTTTGAAACCACCAGGTGAACTATCCACGGTGATTGGGATTGCCAAACACTGACCGTAGAAAACTCCCGGCTCCTGGCGCGGGAGCCGCTCCTCCGGCGGAGGAAGCGGCCGCCCTTGACCGGGTTCCTTCGGGGCGCGAGCCTGCGGGTGAAATCTGAGTTTAGCAACGAAAACATGTGAGTCATGCTATAAACGGAATATATGGGAAACATGTACAAACATATATATGTGGTAAACATATCTGGGGGAAAATATGGAAAATCATGTTAGTTGTACAGCCATTGCCATGGAATCGATGCGGAAGAATGACGCCATGTTTGAAGCTAGCTAGCGACGAAACATGGGGGTAGGGCCGGGTAGGGCGCACGCAGGCGGCCATCGCAACAGATTGGCCGCGGAAACAAGAGGAATCGAAAGTGAACAGCAACATAGAGGAGGAGGTGACAAAAAAACACATAAGAGTGGACCTGAGAGAATTCGAACCTCAAAAGCAATGTTGATCAATGCGCCATCAAACACACAATGCCGCATCCAATGGGAGATAGGTCCTGATATGTCCTGATTCACTTTTTTTTACACATGAATTACACATGATATTCTTAGCTTGCAGAAATGCCCCTCCCATCTTAGCCGGTGGAGCGCAACAAACAAAGACACGCCTAAAAAGAATAGAACAATAAAACCATCATAAAACCATCAAACAACACGGTCCTTCTATGGCATCCCAATGCATCCCATGGCCATAGAAACCATGCCCCAAAGCTACGGCGCAACCCGCCTCCAGAGTCCGTCGCTGGCCTGGGACCCCCAGATTGGCCTTGGGTCCTTGGGTGGGTTCATATGTTTTCACCAGATTGAAATTTCTAAGAAAAGGGATCTTTATAAAGCATTATAAAGCAACAAAAAAACAGGTTGTAATTGCGAATCATCTGTTTTGGTGGTTGGGCCACCCATGCAAAGAAGATAAACACTTCACTTCTCTGAATCATCATCCACCAATCCCAGCAAAGTGTATCCTGGTGGGACTGTGGATGATTACCCAAGCAACAAAAAGTAATGTTTGCCTCCAGCGATTCATCATAGCAAAAACTTGGCTCATTTTTGTCGGCTTTGGTCCAAATGAAATGGCAAACCTCAGATACAAGGCAAAAAAATATTGTCAGCATATGAATATATATATATAATTATGTCACTTATATCAGCCTATTATCAGCCTTTTTTGGTAAAAGTTGAAAGCAGCCCCTGAGTACACACAGCTGCTTTACTCACTGATAGATAGACCTTCCTACCAAATCAGCTTGAGAATCTGCACATGAAATGGATCTAAATCGATGGATCGTGATGGATCCAGGTTCTAAAAGGAGAAAAGCTGTGGGAGTTATCTCACCAATTTCTGGTAGAATTGGCTTTGGCAAGTGAGGATATGATTGCAAATTCTTTCCCTCAGTTTTTTCAGTTTGAGATGATTAAAGTTGATCAAGCTTGGATTCCCACATAACTGACCCTCTAGTTAGTTGACATAGCTATGGAAAATGGCAGATTTATAGATGATTTATGCCGATTTTTCAATCAAGAATAGTGATTTTTCCATAGCTACGCTTGCAATCGGCCGGCCTAACTCAGGGCAAGACGTTGGTGCCTGCGCTAGAGCAGAGGTGGTGGAGGATGATCGACCACCCGGGTTTCTGAATTTTGGACCGGAATGGTGGGTGTTGGTCATGCTTGATCAACTGTCATCGGATTTAGACACATTGAAACAGGAAGAGAGATAAAGAGAGAGAGAGAGAGGGAGCTATATATATATATATAATACATAGCTACATACCTATATAGTATAGATATATATATTGTACATGTATGAGCATGTCAAAGGACAGAATAGGAATCATAGCCATTCTAAAACAATTGACAGCGAGAAAGTAGGTTCAAGCAGTGCACAGCTAGTCCTTCATGGTACGTTTGATAGGAAAATATGGAAAAATGATGATCAACCCATGGGTTTAGTCGATGATGTTGCTGAGGTCTTCGATGGAATTCACATTTCAAGCCCGCAGAGTTCTCTGGTAGCATGAAGTGCATATATATATATATACAGTATATATATATCATATATACAGTATATATATATATCACATTACACATGCACATGGAATAAACCAAACATGTATTTCCATGGCCTATACGGTATATGATGTGATATTTCATTTGCAGGGCAATCAACCGGAAAAACACTGGTAATCTATTAATCTATCATACTCTGCTGGAAAACAACATGCTTATACCGTGTCCATGATTTATATATATATATATATATATATGTAGTTGCTGATGTGTTTAGAGGATTTTCCCAGCAACACTTGTGATTTACCAGACCATATTCGGAATTGTCTGAAACATTCAGAGGAATCCACCCATCTGGTCCCACAAAACCACCATGTCGACATGGCCAGGGCCATACGGAACGAGGGTTTTATCCCCCATTTCTGGACAAACTATGGCCATCATGGCCTATTATTGTTTGGTTGTAAAACCATAAAACCCTTTGTATCCACATATCCACATCATGACTGGTTTTATACCACAAGGCTTTTAAACGGTGAATATCATGAAACAAACGCGAAATGTATCCGTCATTAATATACTTTGAATAACTAGCTCAAACTGCACATGGTCTGAAGTTTCCACCATGTTTTTATTGCTCGTGAATTTCGCTGCCAGAATATCTGTGGTCCTCTACCAGCTGCGGCAGGACGGGAGTGCTACTGCCTGGAGTCTGGCTGAAGGTTCAATCCCAAGATGGAAATCATATATGTCATTTTACAATATTATCTAATATTATATGCATTTATCATTCATCATCATTTATCGTCATTTATCACAACTTATCAAAACTTATCATAACTTATCATGTCATCTTCTATCTGCTTGATTTGTTTGGCAGGACCCTGCTGAGATCGTGAAACCACACCTGTGTTTTTCCCAGAATCCAGTGTCTGGAGGTGGTGGACGGGACTAATCTGAGGGCCCATGGGACGGAACATCACCGGCGAACAAAGGCTCGGTCCAGAGGACAAAACAACTCCAAAGCCATCTTTCAAAATGCCAGGCTAGATTCTTGGAATTTGACGGAATTTGCTGAGAGGTTTCGTTTCAAGCCCCGCATCCAATAGGAAAAACATTAGAACAAAGACAATGGTTTGCTGTAGATTTCCCCTAGGGTAGCACACACATTCCCATTTGCAGCAAACAAAATATGAACCCCTCCTCAGGAATCTCCAAGACTTACCCAGCATGCACATAAAACCCTATCCCATCACATTGTCAAATTGTTGATCAGGAAAACCCGAATGATATCCCATGAAACATCTGAACATTCACATAGAATTAGACATGTTTATATCACTTGTTACCCTCTGGTGAACTAACATAGCAATGGAAAATCACCATTCTTAATGGGAAAATCCACTATAAATAGCCATTTTCCATTGCTATGTTAGTTCACCAGAGGGTACTTGTTGCTGAACCCTATTGAATCCACATCCCATCTCCATATTGCCACCCAGCGTCTCACGTGCAGCTCCTCCCCGTGGTTGCCGGAACTGCGACGGGATCCGGTGTCGGCGGTGTCGGACGCGGCGCGGAGGCTTGGACGCAAGATGGGCATGCCTTGGGGGATGCGGGGTGAAAATCTTCCGAAAACACATTGTTACCATCCATTTCTGTGGCTATCTTATTATCCCATAGTTTCCCAATATATTCCCATATGGAGGTTTCCTAAGTCATGGGGATACACCAATAGATGCTTTATAATTCTTGGAAAATCCCAAAGAAAAATGGGTGATGAACAGGGGTATGGCGTATGGCTTGTGGATTTACTGGTTTAAGGTGGTTAAAGGATGTTGAAGCTTTGACCAAGAAAACTGCCGGGCGAAACTTGGAGTTTGACATATTTGACTATCGAAAATGGATAAACATGGAAACAGTGGGAGCTGATGGCTGCATTGCAGAAATTAGGGAATTTGACCACAGCATAACATAGCAACCATGTAGGTAGAAAGGATCAACATTGATTAATTAATGCCAAGGATACAACAACACGCAAAAACAATATATTGCCGACAAATCGACCTGACGATACAAATTTCAACCAGGGGCAGCATGGGCATCTATTGTATCTGATCTGAAAGAATTTCAGAAACATGGACACAGTTGAGGGAAGTTGGGGCATCACCAACTATCTCACTTTCTGTTGGCTGGAGCGATAAGGTAGGCCTGTTTGAATCATGGTTGTTGTCATACTTGTCATATAGTTTCACAGCCTAATTCGTGGATGCTGACTACAGGATTACTCCACTGAAGTGGCTGGAACCTTGGAAAGCATGCCATGGCCAAGACGAGAGATACACAGCCAGAGCTGGTTTTGACGGTTGCCATTGTGGATTCCAGGTGTGTAAACAATTCTACTGCGCGCCACTAAACGCTATTGCCAAGTATTGCCAATACCATATAAGCAAGTCTTTGTAGGCGAAATATCGCGAATCCCACAACTACATAGACAGCAGAAAAAAAACACCTCAGCAATATGCCAACAAGGCTAGAAAAGGATCAATTGTGCTTTCTTTAACAGCCTAAATCCGATGTTTCTGCGAGCCACTGGCGCAGCCGGACTTGGCGGCTTTGTGCCGCTGCAGTTCCTTCTTGTTGACCATCCGCACAATGCCTGGGACCCAAGGAGCTAGGCAATAGACACACATGTATATATATATATATTCTTTATACGAAGTTAGTATGCCAAGTGGCTCTATATATATATACATATGTATATATTATATATATACATATATATATATGCATATATCATATATAATACATACATATGTATCTATCTATCTATCTATCTATGCAGCGTCTGTATGTATATATATATATATATTATGTGATATATATATATAGTTTATGTACATATAAATATATTTATATTATATGCAGTACAGAATATATATATATATAAATATAAATATAAATCTAGAGAGAGAGAGACAGAGTCAGATATACCAAGTGATAAAGGGAATCAAATCCAGTTACTAAGCGGTTCTTCAACCTTTCTGATTTTCCATGATTTTCCATGAGGCTATTTGCAGCGCTGGTTTTTAGCGTTACCTGTCTACATAGGGTACATGTACCATGGTTAGGCCATGATATTCCCAATGTATCGCCCAACTTTTGCTCAGCAATGACCGGTTTTCAAATCTTCAGGTGCTATTCATGTTGAGCCATGTGTAAATCTACAATGATCAACCATTGCAGGAGCTTATTCACACAGTTACAAGTCACAAATTGTGGATACCCGTAGCCCCGCGTCCATGGGGATTGAACAGTTGGAACTACAATTACCCCTATGATTTGGGTATAGAATATTGTAGAATTCATATGAATTCATCTTAACAGGTTATTCATGGTTATTCCCTAGAAATCTCCCAGATTCAAGTTTCTTCAGTTCCTATTCCTTTCGACTGAGGCATTCCTCCAGACAGATTGCCTGAAGAGCGCAGAAACTGGTTTTCCCTATTGCCCATCCCAAAATGAATACCTCTCATTTCCAGGTTTGGTCACACCGCGATTTACTATGTATGCTAAAAACTTCTATATGCTAAAGACTTCTCATATTTCAATATAGTTGAAACACCTTGGTTCCAATTTCCGAATAATCTTCAATCATTCCATACATATCATATACTATCAACCATGGCTATACGGGGTAACCTAATGGTGATTTCATCTTGAACCAGGCTAGCTGGAAAATGATCGGATCCCATCTGAAACAACCTATCGATGCTTCATATCATAGCCATGCCGGGCAGTATCAATCCATATCACTCGTGATATGGATTGTAAAATGCTATAAGTAGTTATGAGTACTTATAAATCCATAATATTTTCATATATTGACCCATATTAAACGTATTAAATGACAATAATATGAATATAAATCAAATAAATCCATATTATGGATATTAACCGGACTTTTGCCCAACTGAGCGCCCGAACTGCTCCAGCTAAGGCTGATGGACCCGGACCCGGAGGAAGTCGTGCCCGACTGGGCGTGACAAAGATGGGATTCCCATGGCTTAAAGATTGGTTCCAAAATGGTCAGAGAAATTCAGTTGAAATGATCAGATTGATCAAATAAATTCCGTTGAAATCATTAGAGAAATTCAGTTGAAATCAATTGCCTGCGGGTAAGTGGGACAACAATTTTCACATGGTCTAGTGGGGGGCTTTCAGTTCAAACAACATTAGGACCGAAGATTTGGAAGAATGGAATTTGACGAAGTGGATATGGATATGAACATGAGTCATATGATAACATCCTATGCTTAATAACCAGGATAAAGTGAAATTGACATGGGACAAAATATAAAATCCATATTGGGAATAGATGGGATATGACGGGACGAGGAAAAGAAAACAGTTGAAATTTACCATTGGACATTTGGAAATTCAAAGAAAGTAATGGGTGAGTTCAATTTAATGGCATTGGACCACACAGAATCCGACAAAAAATGGGAACTTCATCTATTGGACGATCAAAATACCGTGCTTAAGACTACAGTATGGTTTGTGGTAGATCTACCATATCTATAATAATTAAGGGGGTTAATTATTTAATTAGATTGGCTCGATTATAATAATTAACCAACCTTGAAATAGCTTTTGTGATACGGTCATTGCGGCTATTTCAGGATGATTGCCTGGATGCAATGCCCATCATTCCAGAGACATCACAACAAAGTCATTGTTATTACAATGTATCCAGACATAAAACCACAAAAAACATCTCCAAACGGAAGGAGAAAAACATACAAATAAACAATAAACAAATCATAGGAAGAGAATAAACATACCCCAAAAACCAATGTTTTATCATCATTTTCCCTATTGCAAATTGCCATTTGAGGATATTTGAAGTCATCCTATAGAAACACATGAGCACTGGAATGGGACAGCTGTTGAAGTCTTGGGGTCAAACTCAGGAGGGTAAAAAAACCTAATGGTACATATATACATTGTACATATGTACATACACACACATATTAATCTAATATATGAAATATGTAGGTGTATATATATATATATGATTAGATATTCATATACATATTTACTTCAGAAAAAAGACCCCGGCTCAATGGGGCACCTAACATGGCGGAGGAATTGCCTCGACTTCTGGGACAGCCCCCGAAACTAGCAACCACTTCCGGCAAATTCGGATCACAACCCCTTTGAACTGGGAGATGCTGGGATTGATACACGGTAGTAGCTTCTAGTAATTTAACATAACGATGGGAATAGTCACTGAACAGTTATTTATATAGTTTTATATATGTGGGTAAATCATCTATTCATGGGCCATCTATAACATAGCTATGTAACAGCGCAACAAATTGCCAAAGGCTATAGCTACCAATGATTAAACCCCTACCGTGATCATCCCAAGTTCCTGTAGCCGATGGGGGATCTGACCTGGTGCCACACCTTTTGACGTCCCTGATTCCTTCAGTTACTCCCTTGGCCAACACGTAGCAAACCCAAACTTTCATGGTTAAACTAAGTTAAACAACTCAAAAACATTCAAGAGGTGTGGCACCATGCCCTTTGTAGGTTCTCCACTCCCATTTACAGATAATAACCAGTCATCCAACTTCCGTAGCTTTGCTAATCTTATAGATACCCATCGAAATGCTTTGTGTGTTAGTCGGCCTGGTCGACACCCAGCCAAGCCTGGAGCCCTGTCTTTCGTGGAGGCGGTCCTAGCCGCAACGACCCTTTGAAAAAATGGGTCCTTCTTTTCCAGAGGATTTCGTCGCAAATCAGACACATAGCCAGAAATCACTTTATCGTGTCGGATCTGTTCGTTTTAGCCTTCGAGGTTGCTAAGAGGGATGGGATTGCAGAACAGGAAACCTATAGGCTTTTAATGGCTTTTACATGGTTATACTTATATTTACTTAATTTACTTATCCTATGATTTGTTGGAGGTTCCTCTCAAATTCCTCCGTGACTGGGTTGCCAAAACCTTCAAAACCGCTGAGGACCAATTGTGGCTCCTATGTCAGCAAATGAAGCAACAGCTTGTGGATGACAGCTTTGGATAATCACATCTATACACGTGCACTGTGGTAAACTGGTAAACCAATGATAAAACTCCTGGGGATGAATGTTAGCACCTTTTTTTGGGGATGGCGTATGATTCAATTTGCCACAATATAATCTCGAGGTAGTCTGCTGTTGTGTTTCTTGAAATCGAAGATCATCAAACATTGACATTGACATAATGCAGTGGCCATTTCAGGCATTTAAATTGCAGGTACCATACCATATATAAAGTCTATGTAAGGGCTATTTTTACGGCAATAATTGTACACATGAAAGAAATACCCTATGGCTTTTTACCTGATAATGGCAGTTGAATCATACTGAATAATTAAACATACAAAAACAAACGATTTCGAGTACGTCATTGGGACCCCCTCTATTCTCAGATCTGCCGATTTGCCTTTTCGGTCCACGCCACTTCCACCTGCCGGTGGGCCCGGGAACTGACCAACCCTGGCTTGATAAACCCCAAACGGCTGTTTAATTGGGGGGTTACCATTTGGATGTATCATATTGTGACTATTTGGAGGGTACCCCCACAATTAATAAACCATGGTTTATTAATCCGGAGTTGACATTATGCGCTTCACACATATCAATCTTGTTCACCAAAAAGTCCACGCAAGACATGATAGGACAATGATCACCAAGCATAAATGGACTCCTTCTACCAACATCAGCTTTTTACGATTACCCTCTGGTAATTTAACATAGCTATGGAAAATCACCATTTTTAATGGGAAAATCCACTATAAATGGCCATTTTCAATAGCTATTTTTGACATAACCAGAGGGTAACAAACAAAAATGAGATCTCGAGCTTGGAGGGAATCCACCTCCGGCCGTCCCAGCTTCCAGTGATTCCAGTGGGCCAACTGGAAGTGGTGGCAAATAGCTGCAACTTCCTCGCATCACCTGCTGACTTTGGATCGGGATGCGCGACATATTTCTATAAGCCGCACGTGTGTGTATATAATATGCCAACGTATATATATATATAATGAGTTAAATATGTATATGATATGTCTATAGAATTGTCTATATACAATAAATATAAATATTTTATATCTTATATTGAATGGAGTAAGGAAAGAGGTGTTCGAAAGGTTTCCGGGAAGGTGGGTTGTAGAATTTTGTATGCCCTCTACTGGGGTGCATTTAAGATAATCAAATAATCAAAATGATTTGTCCATCAATTTTGGCGATAGACTATCTATGGCTTCTTAATAGGAAACATCAGCTTTTGGATCATCGAAATTTATCCTGGAAAATCCGACATGTGCAAACAAACCATTACAGTAATACCCTCCCCTAATTTGACATACTAGCCATGGAAAATGCGCCATTTATACATGATTTAGATATTTAATATTTAGATGATTTACCGATTTACTTATTCATTTACCTATTGGAAAGATGATTTCCATTGATTTCCCACATGTTGAGTTGCCAGAGGGTAGCTCCTTTCTTGTCCAATCATTTCATCAGCACCTCTGCTAGGACATCTGGACAATCGAAGTCCACCGGAGCAAGCGTCGCCGCCCAGCGAGGGGCGGCTTCTGAACGTTCAGCTGATTGGGCCAAAATCCAGCGTAGAGACAAGTTTTCCAGGGTCTGGAGGAAACTGACTGGTGGTTTTTCATGGTGTTGACAGGTGCTTACCGCCAATTTCTTGGAGCTTTCAAGTTGAGTTCCCCTGTCAAGTCGGGGAAAATCCTGAGCGTTTGGGGTGTGAACAAGGGCTTCTTCGGAGGAAGTACAGCAATAATTTGGATCTGGCAGAAAGGCTCCTGATGTTCTTCCCAAGCTGAGAAACTTAGTGTAATGTTGCAGCCATGTCCTTTTGGGACAGATCAGCGGTTTGGCATATGTGCAATCATCTACCTGTTGTTGGGTGGGGGAAACCTTTCATTAATCCACCAACTAGTGGGAAAAAAACATCTACGGAGGCATTTCAATCACCAAAACCTCTGCAGCCGACGAGTCCTAGAGTTTTGGTGCCTCCGAAATTTGGAAAAACGAGAACCTTCCACTTGAACCCGGTACACGTGAATTAACATGTCCAATCGAGTCAATATCAAATACTCTGCACGGTTTTCCTAGTTAGGAGGGATGGCTAAACAAAAAACACATAAAACAACATAGAACCAAAAACTAATTTCGTGGTCACAAACTGGTCCGTCCAGTTTCTATTCACCGGTCACTTTAGCCAGTTGTCCACAACTTGCACTCAAACACATCAACCAAATTCGATTCCTCAGCACTGACACTAAACCAGGAGGGAACGGCAGGGCCCAACAACCAAAAAAACTATCACTGCACCGACAATCAGAGGGGGAGAAGCAACACATGAACAATCATGGATTTCCCATGGGCAGATGAACAAATCACCCTACAGCCAGGCCATTTTTATACGGATGGCCCATTCGAAAGCCTTGACCTTTACAAGAGTCGCCAGCTGCTCACTTCGCACAGAAAGGACCATGTTGGCCACCGCGAAGGGAGCCAGCTGGCAATGCTGGGGCATGGGCATCCCATGAATTGGGCGCGGTCGGTTCTGTCGAGGGAAAAGTTGGGAAAGTAATTCTTGGATGCAGCACTCTGCCTCCTTGACTTGACGATATTTATTCTTATTTATTCCTCTCCTGCACACCATCTACTGTTTGATCGAAGGCTGCGAGCTGTTTGTGCCTGAACCCCCGTGCTCGGCTGAATTCCAAGGCATTTGAAATTGGCGCATGCTGATTTCAACTGTCCAGGGGCGAACATTTCATGGCAGTTGGCCCTGTTCGCCGAACAACAACAGGAGGAATCTAATGTAGTTTCAATTAAGATGTATATCCGTATGTTATGTCTGCCATATGAATCCACATGAGCCATTTGAGAGGAACTTGCATGTTCAAGCGCAAACTGGGAACCAGAGTGGCATGGAATATGTCTATCTGGTTATCTCTCCCTTGCAGCTGGATATCGTTGCTCTTGATGGCAGAACATCAATCCATCAACCCTTAGTAACGTGGTAAACCAAATAGTATACCATCCCCAATAGAGGTTTATCATTAGGTATGCCGTGATACACCCCGCTTGAAGTATATAAAATGACCCCCAAATGGTTGGTTAATGGCATGGTTTATTATTGGGTTTAGCTCATTAGTTGTGTTATGTTGTGTTAAGTTCCTTCCTAAATTTGGTTAACAACTTTTCACACTTGTGCCGTGTTGACCCCAAAAGAAACAAAGGTTTTTCTTGTGCGTAGCTTGATTCCATCATGCACTGGACAGTTTCTTTGACCAATTCCCTGTGCAACTAGGTGCAGTTCCTGGGGTATCGGGAATTTCCAAGCCATGACGGAAGGGAGCAATTCCTCAAGTACCCGTTTCAAGACAAACAATTTCTACCAAATTGTATATTCCCAATGCGTCGCCAAAAAAACATCAATATAGATGGTATATTCATTCATAGTTATATGTTATATTCTATATTCCCTATTGATATATGGTATATCATGGTGTATTATGTTCCCATTCTGGATCAGAAAAAACATGCATGGCTTTGTCTCAAAAGAATGGGCCATGGATCGCCTCCCAAATCCAACGGAGTTGAACATCACAACTCACCCCCTCTGCGGATGTGCACCCAGTGCGGCCGTTGATGGAGAAAAACGAAGATGTGATGCAACTGCTCTCCGTCTTCGGGGATATCCATTGATTGATCTTAATTGAAATCCGAATAATTCCAAAGATGTGATAGTATATGTAACACACACACACATATATATATATGTATATATATATATATATGTATAGATATATATATATATGTGATATGAAATGAATGAACGGCTCTTTTCTCTTCAGTTCATGTCAGTTTCAGGTCTTAAACAAAAACTCCAGTGTCATGGGAAACCAGAGTGCCCTGCTAGGACGGCTGGGGATTCCTTAGACTTGGCGTTCATAAGCCAGATCTGACCAGGTCAGGTCCTTTCTTTCTAGCATGGGACATGGGGACCCTGAGAATAGCAGGAAAGCCACTGATCATCCATGATCATCCATAGTTTCAAACATCTGCATGATCTTTCTTCAACATCTTCCCAAAAACAACTCCGAGTCTCAGTGATGCAGCGTTTCTTCCATCAGCTGTAGCATGTGAGATGACACGAAGAGGTCTCTTGAGGCCTCGCGGGAATATCAGCAGCCACACGGATTCACCATTTCAATTGTGGTTGTTATACATGGTTTCCACAACTACTATAATATACATATGTTTTTTTATATATATATATATATAATATATATATATAGGGAAATACATGTTTATACTATATATATATATATCTGGACAGAGCCAAAATGATACCCTTTGGTTTCTGATGATTTGCTGTAGACATTGACAAATTTCATCTGAAGATGGTCCCCGTTGATCCCTGAATCGATGGGTCTTACGCTCCCTCTTTTCCTATGGATGTCCCGAGTTCATTGGCCAAGAATCATCAATCCATCCTTTGTCAGTTTAGTGACTCTAGTGACATCATGGAAGACAGTCCAATGTTTTGCTGCCAATCAGGTGTCTCCATCATAGTATTTCAACGGACCCAGTTTCAGCTCTGAGCCGGCTTGGGGACCCAATAGTCATCTCTAAGCTTTGGGGCGTTTTTCATGTTTTTCTTTGGGGCCTGCCATCATTGAATCAAACACTGCATCGAAGTGGGTAGTGAAGGTTCAGGATAGAAATTCCGAAATTATTGTATCTCAAAATTTCTCAAATCATTTTGGCCGGCCTCTGATATCAATCTGCCCGAGAGAACGCAGCCAATTGACCCCCATAACTCATACTTTACCAAGTTTGCAATATGAAAATGGTTCTGCAATCCAAGATCGCAATTCAAAATCACAAATATCTGCTGATATAATGTGATATTTACCCAAACATGCGAAAATTCCAAAGATCTTCTCTGTTTCAGGGTACCATCCCCTCATCAGCTCCGCCGCGAGCTGAATGAAGGCCTATGGTGAGGTTGAGCGTCCGCCACCCTCGATCTTGTCCATCGCAAGCAAACTGGGTGGCCCATGGAATGAGCCAATAGGCAGGACAAGCATTTTTGATGGTGCCCCTACCAAATAGACATGGAGATATGCTGGTTGGTAACTGGGACTTGACTGGAAATCTGTATTTGACACCGCTTCTCCGTCTTATAAGTAACATGGGGCTAACCGGCTAACCCTTGTATATGCAAACTTTTCCCAAGAAAATCAGCATCCTTAACGCCCAAAAATTGCATGGGGTTTTGCGTGGAAAAATGCTATTCATGGGGTCTCAGCTAGGTCCTCCAATAACAGCAACACCAGCAAAACAATGGCCACGAATCAAGCATTTTAATCTCCCAAAAAGCGAAACATCAATATAGAACCAAAAAGACACAGCAAAACAACAACAAAAAACTATTTTCATGGATTCAATATAGAACCGTTATATATATATATATATATATATATATACATACATATTTATACATCAATATAGAAACATTAAGATCCACGGAAGTAAAACCAAAGATCCATACAGATCCACAATCCTTCCAGGCCTGCACAGTACCAGGCCGGCATCCGCCCCAGGAGCTACACGTACCTGGTCATTTGACCCCGGTACCTCTTAGGAAGATCAAAACAATTGGTAAATGCTGGTAAAATGGATTTTCATTCCTCCCAATATATGGTATTATAAATTATCATAATTTATTATAGGTATTGAATGGTATTGACCCATCCCCATTAAATATGAACTACCGTAGCGGTTATGGAGGTTGCATGGAACTAGTTCATGCAGCCAACCAAACACTCCAAACACTTCGGAATTCCGGCACGGTTTGTCTTATGTACTATTATGTTATGTGTTTGATGATAGGCCAAACAAACGCAAGAGAATCGGGTAAACAACATGGTTTGATAATCTTCAAACACATCGGGGGGAGGGGAACAAAAACTCCGGAGTTCTTCGCAGCGATGCGCATCCCACTTCGTAGGTGGTTTATAATCCCCTTTAGATTAAATCGGAATTTCCATCGATATTCCCTGCTAGGCTATAAGATGGTTAAATCTCCATGTTCTTTTAAATATGATTTAATATATCGCAAGAAACATATATAATTATAAATATATAATATAATATAATTTCTATAATATATGTTATATTGAAATATAATATATGAATATATATGTGATATAAACTGAGCGAAAAGCACCCCCAGCCATCCTGAGCCGCCCCCAGCACAGCGCACTTGGTAATGGGCCCCACCATCCAGGCTGATGATGCAGCGTTCGCTGAGCGCAATCAGTTCACCGCACCTTGGCGATGTTGGGATGCAGGGCTCAGGAGTGGCTACAAAAGCTGGAAATCTATGGGAAAAGTATGGAAAACAACTAGGAAAAGTATGGAAAACATGGAAAAACTACGGAAAAACTATGGGACAAGTATGGAACAACAATGGCATATTAATTTATGGAAACGTATATGGAAAAAATGGAGAAACTATGGGAACATGATCTAATTATACGGCATGAACATGCACCAGCCACCAGCCTAGAAAGGACTAAGTACATGAACATGTGATAACATGTGGTAGAATATGCCCAGAAGTTCCGTGCTTCGTTAATTAATGAAACCTTGCTTATTTAAGGTAACCTTGCTTATTAACCTTCCTTAATTAACGACTTTTACGTTAATTAAGAGAAAACCTTTCTTAATTAAGGTAAAAGTCCTTAATTAACGACTTTTATTAAGAGAGGTTATGTTTTTTAAGCAAGGTTAGCTTATTTAAGCAACCTTGCTTAAATTTAAGCAAGGTTTTTGTTTTTTTACATCGCTTAATTTTTGTTTGTTTATTTTTTTTGATCAGCGGCTTTTTTTGTTTTCATAGCAGGTCGTCTGGGATTGCGGTTTGGTCGGGGCAAGCCTCGACATGTCTAGAGCAATGCCTCTAGGAGTAAGAAGAATCGGAAAAGCTCTGATAGCGTCCATCTTGTCGTCGGTGGATTCTGTCACGTTTCTTCTGTTGTCGCTTTCTCGAGCGGCTACGAGCTCGTGCTCTTCGGTCCTCTTCGGCTGCTTGCTCTTTTTGTAATGACAAGAAACCAAATGACAAAAACGGCTGCAGTGGGAAACAAATTGCATGCAAGTCTGCTTTGAAATGTTGCAAGAAATATATTGAAATCCCATTTGGTCTGATACAAACCAAACTATATTTTTCCCCCCCCAAAAAAATGGTGGTATAAAGAAGAAAAATATAAACTTTTTAAAATTATTATTTTTTTTGAAATTTTGAAAAATTTTTAAAATTTTTAAAAATATAATTATATATATACTTATTATATATATATATTTTTTTTTAATTTTTTTTTTAAAAAAATAAAAATTTTAAAACTTTGAAAAATATACAAAATTTTTAACATTAAAAAAATGAAAAAATAAAAAAAATATCTTCAAAATCCAAAAAAAATATTTAAAAAAGAAATAATTTGTTTTCCGTGATAAGAGCCAATATGCATGCACGCATATCCAATCACTATTTTCCAATGCTTCCATCCTAGCAAAAATTCCCTTGACCTTCTCATGTTCCTCATTTCCAAAGAAACAAACTTTAATATGATAAACAATCAACACACTTCCATGCATCTATTTCGAAAAACAGTCCCCCAACTGATAATCCATCTTTTCCATGAAACACGCTAGCAACTCAACTACTATAACCCCAACAAAGTAATTATGATCACCCAACATAAATCCATATAGTCCGAGCAAAAAACTATGAAATCCAAAACATATCACCATCCAAATTTAACCTTGCTTAATTTAAGCAACCTTGCTTATCCTTAATTAAGCTAACCTTGCTTAAATGTTTTAAGGCTAACCTTGCTTAATCTTAATTAACGAAGCACGGAACTTCTGGGTGAGACAAATGTTGGAAAATCTACACCGACACCTGGAAAATACACTCAATAACCGGCAATTGTCAAGGTATTCATATAGAACAATTGTAGGGATATGAACCCGGATGGTGGGTCACATCGGTCACATCCCCAAATTTAACATGGAACCGCGGTGGAAAAGTCGAATCTTCCAAGTGCAAGCCCCATTGTTCGGGATCCCAGGCATGACTACAAACGCAACATTTATAAACTTTACCCTCTGGTAAACTAACATAACTATGGAAAATCACATTTGTTATGGGTAAATCAAGTATAAATGACCATTTATCCATTTTCAATAGCTATGTTTGTTTACCAGAGGGTATCCAAAACCTGAAAAGCTCAGACACGTGGGGATAGTTGCGCATATAGAATTCCCATCATATTCATATCCTTTACGTCTTGATGCGAGGCCGCCAAATAATCTATCCCATGTTATTCCCATTGTACCTTCATTTTGTTGGTTGAATCCATATTCTTGCTGCTTTTCCCATTAAAAGGATCCATTGAAGCCAATTGGAAGATCATGTATTCCCGTGATATTTTTCATTACATTCCATTCCCATTACCTCTGGTAATTAATCAAACATGGGGTGCTGGAACCCAATTTAGTTCGACGAATTTCCCAGCTTTAAATCCTCATTGAGTTCGGGGATTTCCCAGCGGCCCCCCATGTTTGAATTACCAATGTTATACCCATGTGCTATTCCACAGTATCCGCATAACAAACCACACTCTTTTAGAAGGCATATTGCCATTTTGACAACACGTTTCATCGTTTCATGACTCCAAAGGCTATCCTTTATCCCATTGCTAACCATTAATAACCATTACTAATCATTATCTGGTTGATGGTATACTACCTACCCCTCTGAAAAATATGCTCGTCAGTTGGGATGATTATTCCCAACTGAATGGAAAAACAAAAAATGTTCCAAACCACCAACCAGTTATTATAGAACCATGATTCTCAGAGGGTCTCTATCCCCATGAAACAACAAATCACCACCGTTTCACAACTCGCCATGGCGCCAGCTCGTCGCCTTCACCGTCTTCTCCTTGAAATTGCCTGCGCAGCAAATGGTGGTGAAAAACCCGGCCCAACAGCAACTGGAGTTTTTATGGTGGGATTTACGTGCTTTAATGATAGTATCAATGGGGACATCTTAAATCATCTTAATGGGTTTTATGATAAAAGTTTTATGGTGGCTTTAACCATGAAGCATGGTGATTGAATAGGGATATGTTTTGGGCTAAAAAATCACCAAAAAAAACTCCCACCGCCTGTTCAGTACCAAAAACCGGCGGCCCCCAGTCAGCACAGAATGGGGCTGTTGACGGGGATGCTATATTTATACTCCTCAAGTATCTCGAATATATATATATATATATAACTATATACTAGAGACTAAATCTGGAATATAAATATAACTATATACAGTTATATACATATATAATTATGTATGTAATTATAGAACTACATATATCAAAAAACATCATAACTACAAGTATAGAAACATCTAGAGTCTAGAGACGTATAATGACGCCTCCTCAGAACGGGAGTAGGTCTCCCTGCCCAGTCCGACATCCCCAGCACCTGACTTCCCGCCTTCCAAGCGTAACAAGATCCGATCCTCGTTGTCTCGCAGTACATAGTCTCGACCTGAGAGGCTGCGAATGGGGAAACCCTCATGGCACCGGGGCAAAGGCGGCTAAGATCAATCTAAGATCAATCGAATGAGGTAAGGCCAAGAAATGCCACTTGAGAAGGGGGGACACGAAAGGCAGTTGTGTCGCAGGTGACGCAGGTGAGTGATGATAATAAGATGGCAGGGTGGATGGTCGATGCTCTGTGCTGATGATGATGATGATGATGATGATGACGATGTTGATGATGATGATAATGCAGGGCCACTTGACTCAATCGATGCTAACCCTGGCGCACTAAATCCCTGATGGTGCAAAATCATCAGTGGCTCCGACCTTTTCCTTCTCACATGTGTGCTAAACGTCAGAATGCCATAACAAGGCAATCAAAAATCCACTAATTGTTCCACTTGTTGTAGATGATCCACATGTTGAAAATGAATAATATTATCCGTTGGTGTCTTAGATTATCAGAGGGATCCAGAAAAATACAGCCGTGGTTCAAAAAGCTGCTGCCTAGTTACCATCCAAGTTAGACTCTCATGGGTGGGAGTTATTCCGAACATGGTATCATGGGCCATATGATCATCAAATAAACATCATAAACATTAAAAAATCATAAGCAACCGAGCGCTTGGGTAAACGTATGACGACGATGATGATGACGACGACGATGATGATGATGATGATGATGATGATGTTGATGATGATGTTGATGATGATGACGACGACGACGATGATGATGATGACGATGTTGAGCCATTCAGAAAATCATCCGCGGTCCAAATTGAAGGAAGGTACGATATGATCTGGGGAGGGGAGGAGGGGGGGGAGGGGAGGGAGGGGAGGGAGGGGGAGTCCATTTCTCCTGGTCGTTCAGGGATAAGGGGTCCAGCCCACCCCTTAGCTTCGCAAAGTAAAACTCAAGGTAGCCCGTTGGGAGGCTACCTTTCGTGAATAATGAAGCATCAACATTTTTTGGGTCAGTGACAAGTCAGTGATCCGTAGTGCATTTTCCTATTGGATTTCAACCACACAAGGTACCCATTTGTGGCTACAGCGCGCATCTGGGCTGCTGGCCATCACCCTTGGCTACTCGGCCAAAAACCTGGCACCAAGCTTGACAGTGCCTAAACCCCCAACAATTCATGTAGGAATATGCAGGATCTTTAAAACGCATGTTGCACATGATGTTTAAACAGTTTAAGTTTAAACACTACTTTTGGCTACGTTCACCCGTGCTTTTGATCCTGGGTCCCTTTTTGGCGCTTTCGGGGTCTCGCCTCTCCAGAGGCATAGCACATCTCTGGCAAACGCCCCGGCCACGAGTGGAGCATATCTGTGCCTCGGCAGGTCGCGGTTGCGGAGCTTTTTGGGATATGGAAACTCCACCCCCCCAAACAAAAACACTTCACACGCACCATGGTTTGCGGAGTCTTTCTTTCCTGGAGAAACTATAGACTACGATAAATATCACCAATCGGATCAATCGGTTTTCTCTGTGCAAACAAGGTCACGGATGGAAGCCAAGGGCTCGCCATCCAGCATCTGGAGGAAAATGCCACACTGGGGCCTTAGAAGCCAACGCCACTGCGAAGCTCGATGGTGGAGGGTCTAAGCATCCAATGGTCGATGTGGGGGATCAAGTACGGGTGTGCGATGTCGATGTTGAAGTTGTAACCTCAGGAATATTTGAGTAGGGTATAAATGGTGATGCCACATAAGATCGGTCAGCATTGGGTTACTTGAACACTGGAAACCATGGTTAAAAACCCAAACTTGACGCCAGCAACAATAACTAGACAAACTGCAAAGACTTTTTATCATGATTTGCTGGTGGTTGAGCCATCAAGCCCGCACATATGAAGTGAATTGGGATCATTAAAATACCGAATTCTCGATCTTGGTGGTTTGCAGATCCCTCATGCTAAAAGCTGAAAACTTTGAGGTGGATAACTGGTGTTGTGTTGACCCATCTGCCATCCATCCAGCTGCTGGCTTTCTTGTGACCGAGCCACCCAGAGCCAGTTTCATTGACGATGATATGACCTTGGAAGGTTCACAGGATCTTCAAAAAAGAACGCTGGCAGGGGAACGAGATTGGTAAACAAGTAGATTAAGACATAAGCACAATGTTTTAAACGATCTTGAACTATGTTTGGGTCTATCTATCCATATATTGACGGACCATGATGCATGTTTTTTTTACCGTACGCCACTGCACCCCATGCAGCAGTTGCATGTCGGGGGTTGCACGGTAAAATCTGCTCAGCACGGGGCGTTCAAATAAACAGCATTTATGTTGACAACTTATCATTTGACCCACAACTTATCTAATTGGGATATGATTTGTCATAAGCAACTTATCACCAAGCAGTTTCATAGTGTTCGCAGTGAAAAAACAGTTGTTTGATGTTGCTATAGTTTTTTTCAATACCATGTTCGTCAATTTGCGGCTTCAAGCTAGTCACTATAACGTGTGTGTGTGTATATACATATAGATAGAGATATAGACATATATAATAAGATATATAGATACGTATATATCCCATATTCGTAATATCCCTTATAATATTAGATATAGACATTATAGACTAATCATTTCCATCAAATAACATCAATAAGGCCCCACAAAAGGACCTCCCAATGCACAGATCCAATCCTAAAGCAAAGTTATGGCCGGATAACCCCATAGAAAAACCTTGGTACATACTGTATGGTTTCCATTAATATGTATGGTTTCCATAATTATCAATGATTTATCATAACTATGGCTGGATAAATCATGATCATTCACCAGAAAAGTTCGGGCATTTGGAGATGTTCCCCAAATCCAAGCCCCATCATTCCAGTGACCTGTCAGGTTGTGAAAAACTGATAGGGAAAGTATTACCCTCCAGGATGTCAAACATGGTTTGAAATGGAAAATCCCCCATTTAGGTTGATGATGTTCCAAGCTTTCAACCTCCATTTAGATATATTTGGATCATTAGTTCGGGGATTTAGATCATTAGTTCGGGGGTTTTCCAGTTCGCCACATTCGATTAGCAGCTGCCGAACTTCCAACATACCCTTTTTGTCTCCTGGGTGCAGAACTCAATGGAGACCCATCCAGGTCAACCACAGAGAAGGAGAGCCTCGGCGCTATGAATTGATGGAAATACAATGGGGAGATCATGGGAATATCTCACCGCATTGATGGACATATACCATCTGGTTATGACTAACAGTTTGCCATGGAAAATCTCCCTTTTTGATAGGTACGCCATCTATCAATGGGCCATTTCCCATGGCTACGTTAAATAACCATAGGGTACATATTTGGGATTTCAAGAGAATATGATGGGAATATGAATAGGATCTTTAATTTTGTTTCAATGGATTGATTTAAGGAACACCAGCAAACATAGGGATGTAACCAGCATGAATAATATGGTGGGAGAATGAGGATATAATCTAATGGGAATACTAAATATTATGAATTGATTTAGTTTAACAAGCTACAACTAGTGGAATATGAATACCATCTAATGGGAATCTAATCCAAAAAAAACGTTGTTCCAAAGATTTCCAAAGTTTGAACTCCCCACATTTCTTGGTTCCTGTAGAGAAAATCAACACCTTCAGCCATTCAGCTCGGCCGTGGGGTTGACTATCAAAAATGATCGTTTAACATAGTGAAAAACCATCCTGAAATGGGGATTCATACTGCCAAAACAACAGGAAAAACTGGAAATGGGGATTCATACTACCAAGACAATATTAAATCAAACTCAGTCTTGCGGCGAAGCTGAGAGACAGCAGCTCTTTTGATCCGAAAAGGGCGCCCTGTGCGAGGCAATGAATTGGAAATGAGTTGATCATGATGTGACCTGTCGTGGCTGGTGCAGAAAGGAAACAGCTATGTAGTATGTTTGGAGGTTCCCGTTTCACACCCGTCCTCAGCCACAACAGGATTGGAAATGCTGGCTGCCCTCTTGGCAGCTTTTCTGGCATGTCTGCCAGCTCTGATTTCTACCTTGCGCAGCTTGGCCTGCTCTGTGGGCTCCAACTGCCATCGGCCACATTCTAACGCATGCAAAAGGGATTCCCTTTCGCAACCAAGCTTGGTGAGAACATCAGCTAGCATTTGGGACGTGTCCGTCCAGATTGCAAAAGCATCAGAGTCATCTTCATATGTGTTTTCACCTATCAGTTCTTTCACTTGTGACACGAGAATGCGGACACGTTTGTCAGTTGGCTGACCTGCATCACGGTTGAGCGTCTGTTCCAGACTTTTGGCGTCCGTGAAGCACATCAGTTTGCTTTTGACGAACTGAAGATCTAAATCTAAAAGTCTCTCACCTGGATGCGTGATCTCCATCAGCAGGGTCCTCAAATAGTCCCCAGCTTCAACTCCATTCAAAAATCCATTTGATTCAGCAGCCAGAGTACTGCGGCAAACTCTTTTGATGCTACCTGAATACGTCTCTAGGATCATGATGGGGCAGGAGGATCCATCCTCCAGTGCAGAAACAGAAAGACCAGTGATGAAGCCGCACTGGGACTTCAAATTTTCGCCATTCGCAAAACTGCTGTCAGCAAAAACGAAAACGCAGCAATTCTCCAGAGTCATTTCGTCGCTGTAGATGAAATTCCATTTGGCTTCGTAGCTCTCTTTGAGGGCTTTCACTGCTTTGTTCAAATTGATCACATCCTTCACTTTTGGGGAACTCATGCTTTGGGCTGCAACGCTAACATTCACCATGAGGTCTGGCCTAGACTGGCGAGTGACCCAACCCATCTGGCCTATGAGGCCTCTGAACAAAGACTGCTCTGCCTCCGTCAAGGGGCTGTTCACCATTTTGCGCCGGTCAGCGGCAAGCACCATGTAGTCGATCGCCTCGATGGCATCGTACTGGTCAACCTCAATGGAAAAATCATCACGTTGAAAAACGTTCTTCCCACAAAAACGAAACTTGCCCTTGTTGATCTTTAAATAGATGTCCTTTTGCATGGCCTCAATGGAATCATGAAACTGTTTACCTTCTCCAGCACAAAACAAATCATCGACATGTGTGATGAGAATGCCACAAAGTTTTCCATCGACCACCAGGAAAAAGAGCGCATGTTCAAGGCGCGACATGATCCAGTTGTAGTACCTCAGGGTTTTGTAGAGCTTCTTCCACCAAGCTCTGCCAGCATCTTTGGTACCATAAATTGAGCCAAGAGCTCGAAGAAGATCATGAGGCAAAATTCCAGGAGGAGGTGGTCTCGGTGGCCTGAGCAGCAGCAAGCGGCTGATGCCATTTGATTGGAGATAGGCAGTGGATGCGTCACAAACCATGACAATCCACTTCTGAATAACAGCAACTGCACAAACCAAATTGAAAGCAAGAAGACTGGCCGTTGGTGAATCGCTTCTGATACCTGTGTCGGTCTCTTGGTGACCTTGGACAACTAAACGGCTCTTCGCTTCCAGTGGAAACTCTTTCTGAATTTGAGTTTGTGACTTTCCAGTTCTGCCTTGAAGAGCGGCAGACATGAGGCGCTTTTTCTGGTTCTTGTCAGTGTGGACCCATCTGGTCCCGATGATCTTGGCATCTTCGGGCAGGTCCTCAATCTGCTGAGGTGAAAGGACTTCCACAGCATTGAACTTTTGCCAGGATGACCACTCTTTCGCCATACTGACATCATACTTGGCACGATCTTCTGGTGAAAGATCTTTCAAAGAAATCTCAGATCGCACAGCTTTTCCAGTGAGAAAAACATCACCTGGCCCTTGAAAAACTTCCACAAAACATTGTTCTTGCTCTTCTTCTGACTGGGATGGGGAAAACGCCTCATCCTCAAAGTTGAGCATCTTCTCCAAACGCTTGCCCTTCAAAACGGAAGGCATTGTTTCGCACTCAAAATCATCGTCTTCTACAAAGTAAGGTCGCTGTGGCTGTTGACCATGTTGTCTTTGGACAGCTCGATAGCCATCAAGACGATCTGGATCTCGAAGTGCTGTTTGGAGGTTGCCAGTCTGAGGTGCAAGAAAGGGGACAGGTACAGGCTGAAGTCCAAGTCCAAGTTGTGCCTGACCTGTTGGTGTGTTCACTGGCTGTGGTTCTGGTTCAGGGTTTCCAGAAATCGTGCTCATCTGCCGGCCATGGGCAGGTTGTTGCGGTTGGTCATCGTGACCCATTGTCTGATCAGGAGGATCAGCAGGAGCTTGAGGAACTTCATCATTCACTGTTGGAGTCGGCTGCATGGGTTGATCTCCTTCAGCATCAGGTGCAAACTCGCTGGGAGAGTATCCAGGAGACTGTGGTTCATCGGCAGTCGCAGGAAAAGGTAGGACAGGTGGTCCAGTTGTTGGAGCTGGTAGTGCAAGAGGTCCTTGATCTTCAGGTTGAGCAGGGACAGCAAGTGGACCTCGCAGGTCAACAAAGTTTCTTGCTCCTCGTGCATATTCAGGCTCCAAAACTTCTTGTGGGATTGTGTGAGCGGCAATCAGCTCATCTTCACTGGCAAAACGCAATTGTTCACCTGTCACCAAAACAACTGATGAACCATACCTGAGCCAATAGCTTCTGGGTTGTCCACCATCGGTGGGAAGCTCTTCATCATCTTGAAGTCGAGTGGGAGATCTGAGCTCGCAGCCAATGACTCGGGCTGGACCAAACCATTTGTAGTTTCGTCGACTGCCTTTGGGCATCTGAAGCCGGAGGAAGTAAACATAGCTTCCCACAGGAAAAGGCCCTCTCGTAGGTGTGGACTGGTGAAGCAAAGCGCGTCGCACACGAGAGTCAGTGTCAAGTCTGATCTGGGCAACTTTTGCGGCTTCTCTGATACTCAAAGTTTTGGCCATTGCTGACTTTGGGTCTTCAGCGGCCTCAAGAATCTCCAAACGCTGGGATTCTTCGTCGCTCAAAAGTGAGCCAGGCAGTCTGATTTCTGGTTGGCCTAAAACCCATTGGTTCGGCGAGTAGCCGTTGCTTCTGGGAAAGGAGTTGCGGCATTGAGTGATGATGGACGTGGCGAGGATCATGTCGTCCAGACCACGCAGCTGCATCTCATGGACAGTCCGCAGGAGGATGTCCTTCCATAGGCCACCGGCTCGTTCAACTTTTCCGCTCTTCCATGGGGCTTCGAGCGGCATGTTCTCAGTTTCAACGCCAAACTGTTTCATGTAGGCAGTGAAATCAGCCATGAATTCTTTCCCCAAGTCAGCTTGGATCGACTGAGGGAGGCCTGCCCATGAAGTCCATGACGTCAGAAAATGCCTGAGAACAGCTTTGGACGCAGGTGGGCCACGAACAGTTCCAAGACAGCTGACAACTTGGAATCCAGTCGCATCATCAATCACATTGAGAAAGCAAAAAGACTCGTTCTCAATGTCCTTTCCATAGAAAACATCTACAAGCAAGTGGTTGTTGAAGACATACTTGTTGGGAAGGCGAACTGGTTTGGGACGTCGCCTTCTGATACTTTCACCGCAAGCGTCGCATGACAACAACTCGGCACCAGCAACTGCTTCTGGTTTTGCACCTTGTCGGCGGAGAATCCTCTGCAAGGTGATGTTGGTGGGATGGCCGAAGTTGACATGCAAAGTTCTGAGAATCTTGCGGATGTCAGGGTCGATCTTGAGCCATTCTTCACGTCGTTGGGTTTCAGCTCGATGGAGCAAAGGCTCAAGTTGAGAGGCTTGTCGTGCCCTCACATCAGCATCGTCTTCGTCAGGAGGAACTTCAGCAAATGGATCTCCATCTTGGATCGCAGGCTGAAGTGGTCCAGATGGTCTCAGGTAGACCGGAGGGGCTCCACCATATTGGCTGGTCAAGGTGGTGACCCGTCCTTTCCTCCTTCTTTTAGGACTCTTTCCGACTTGAGGAAGTCGGCGAACTTCTGCAGGAAAAGCATCTTGAGCTTGTTCATGGGCTGCTTGCTCAATCGCAGCTTGTTGCACGATGGTTTCCAACACACGCTTGTTGAGCTTGTCAGGCCAAACTGAGGCTTGGGCAGTGCGTTGACCTTGAGAGTTGGCTCCTTCAAGGTGTTGGTGTTGATGAGAACCATCGCAAGAGGAATCTTGGAAAAGGCTTTCTGCTGCTATCATGGATGTCACGTAAGTGGAAGGCTTGAAGTGAGGAAGTCCAGAATCAGCATCTTCATAGCCAAGTTGACATCCATGAGCCTTGATGACGATCAAGTCACCGGACTGAATCAACGCTCTGACACCTTCAAGTTCAGGCTCATCAAGCCATGAGGATCCAGAGGGCTGTTCGACAAAGACATGTCGTTTGGCCTTGACACGCTTGCAAATCGTGTCGTTCACCAACTTCAGAATTGGTCGGCCACGTTCTTGCAGTTGAAGAACTGTCAATGCGGCAGGACCACCGCGGGCTACGTTGAATCGTGCCCAATTGCCCCAAGGACCACAAGGTTGTGTCAGGACAGTGCAGTAGGGATCCTCAACTTGGAAGTCATGGTTGAGGCGCCGAAGTCCATCCTTGGTAGTGGCATCCCAGCTGGAAGTGCTAAAGTCCAAAGGCACTCCAACCGAAAGTCCATATGCCACAAGCAGGAGAGTCAAACCCATTTGTCCTGCAAAGAGCTGTTTCATCCAGCACTTTCCATAGGGAGGTGACTTCGGAGCTGGAGTCTTGCCGGCCAACACCCGGAAGAAACGCCAATCATCGCCGTAAACGTTATTGGACATTGCATGGAGTTTCTTGGCCTTCTTGTGAGTGGCCTTCCGGATGGTGTTGGGCTGCTCTTGCATGAGGGACTCAAACAGCAACGCATCCTCGCAAGTTGGGCCATCATCTTGGGCAGCATGAAGCCCTTGAGCAGCAGCACGTGCTTCTCGGTCGGCAGCGATCTCAGTTAAAACTTGATCACAGTTGGCTGCCTCGGCACGCAAGAACTCCAGTTCATACTGCTGGTCAAGCCAATCATCAGGATTGACGCCAGGAGGTCGATCCAACATGGGATCATGAACATAATCTTCGGGAACTTCATCTTGGAGGTATCCTTCATGAGCATCCTCAGTGGTGAAATCATCTAACTTCTCCAAATTGAAGTCCAGAAAACTGATTGCTAGATGTCCACGTGAGGTTTTGATCAGCGGCAAGTCCAAAACGCCGATCTTGGTGAAGGAAACCGTGCCCTTGCCCAAATCCAAAACCGTACCCAGTTCTTCCATGAAAGGGCGTGAGAGAAGGAGTGGTGTTGCTCCAGGTGTTTCGGCTGAGTGGATCTCGCCATGGGTTCCTTGGATGCCGATGGGAAAGACCTTGACAGTGGTGCTGGCAACTTGACCTCCAACCCCAGCAAAGAGTTGGTTCTTGACTCTGCTTTTGGGCGAAAGTCCAAAGGAGGCAAGTGCAGCTTCAAAGTTCTCGGCCCATTGCTTGCCGTGCATGGTGCGAGTGCACCCACTGTCGAGGATTGCAAGTCCAGGAGAATCAGCATCGGAAGCCACATAGGCTTGGGCAATTGCATCATTGTCATCGGGCATTTCAACCATCATCACTTCACAGTCATGAAGTTGCATGATCTCAGGGTGGTTGGGATCATGCTGAAGTGGAACTCGGATGTGGCGGTTTGCCACCATGTCATCAGGGTTTGCAGGTCGCTTGTCAGGACGTGCAGCACCTGACTTGATACATCTCATGCCAGCGCTGTGGACCAACTTCACCCGGCCAAACAGGTAAAAGGCAAAACGGTAGATTTCTGGATGGAGAGCATTTCGGCCATCCAAAACATAGTCCAACACTTGGGCACAGTACCATGCAGACTCTGCTGAGGACGCAACTTGGTCATACTGCAGTCCTTCATAGGGTGTTCCAGAGCCAAGCAAGGAGGCATCTGAAGGCAGAGGCTGCAGCACATCAAGGTCTGAGTCATCCAGCGTTGGAAACGCAGGCAAGTCCTGGTTCATGGAAAGCTTGATGCCGTAGATCCAGCAAACTGGTTCTTGCTCACGGACAATCTTGGCCACCCGTGGAGCACCATAGCCAGAAGCGCTCGAGGGAGCTTCACTGACGACATCCCATCCAGGTACTTGAGCTTCAGAAGGCGTCTTTCTTGAAGTCATTGCGGCCGAAGACCTTGGCATACCAGGCAAAGAAACTGATCGGCCATCATCTGAAAGAGGAAGGCGAAGACCACGTCGTTCTTCATCAGCTTCACTTCGAACTTTGCAGACGTTGTTGAACAAAGCTCGGGACCTGGCAGCTTGTCCCCACTTGGTGCACAAGGCGATCTGGACCAAGTAGCTCCAGAGCTCGTGAGGTGTTTTGCGCTTGGCCTTGATGACGGTCTTGTCGCAAGAGTCTTCCTTGCACGTCACAAAGCGTGAGTATCCATTTGCGCCACGGTGGAATTGGCGCTCATCTCCACCATGAAAACTACTATGCTCGCACAGGGTTGTATCTTTCAGCACCATCAGCACCTCATGCACTGATGAAAACGAAAAGGGAGTAGTGAAACTGCCATCTGAATTGTTGCCACCCTCTGACTCAAAGAGGACTGTGCGGTCATTGACAAAAGTGGCATCAGAGGCTTTGGACGCTTCGTCCGCATACGCATTGGGCTCGTTGGTGACATGGGCTGCAATGGTCTTTGGGACCAAGTCATACTCATGGGCCATGTCATTCACAGGAGCGATGTCATTCGCAGGCACCTGGTCATACTTGGGAGGCATGTCATTCCCAAGGCACAGGTCATTCTTGAGAGCAAGGTCAAACTCGGAAGTCTTGACATTCTTTGCAACGTCATTGTTGGGCAGCTTGTTGGGAAGGCACATGAACTGGGTCTTCTCATCCGCAGACTCCAAAGAATCATGCAAAACGAAAAGGTTGGTCGCAGGCTTCTTCTTCGGTGAGCTCGGCGTCGAAGGCTTCTTCTTGGATTTACCCTTGGACGACTTCTTGGCATTGGGGCAGATGTCATCTCCATTCCAATGTCCACGTTGTCCACAGGAAGTGCAAGGCGTCACTGACTTGAGAAACTGCACGGCTTGTCGCCTGTTCTCCTTGGCCTTGGCGTCGAAGGTCACCTCGCCAGAGCCCTTGAAGTTGAATCTTCCACCTCCACCGCCTTTCCCTTTTCCTCCACCCATCTTCTTCTTGAACTGCTTGTGTTGGAGGACAGTCGCATAGGCCTCGGCAAGCGACTGATCACCTTCAGGGTCATCAGGGTACTCGGCTATGAAGGCATCCACCAGCTCATCATCAGAGGCTGCAGCCCAGGCTTCATCAGCGTCATCGCCCGGCTGCTCATCATCATCATTCTGGTAGTAGGTGTCTTCAGCGGTCTCTTCATCTTCCATCTCATAGTCTTCAGCTGCAAAGGCGTGTTGCTTGCCACCAGATTTCCATCTCGGCTTTCTGAACAGCAAGGAACTCGAGGAAGATGGGGCATGGCCTCGAGCTGAAGCACCAAGGTAGTCCTTTCTCTGAACTGCCTTACCAGCTGCATTCGGAAACTGAATCCGCATCGCATGGCTGATCTTGCCGAAGTCATACTCATTGTTGACGGAGCTCAGGACAGAAACTTGCTCTTTCGGGTCAAGTCCACCAAAAATCAGCAGCATCATCGCTCGGAGATTTTCTGATACCTTAGTTCCAGGGCTTGACTCCTCAAGTTTGCGGGAGTCCTGCTCACGCCTAACAATATAGGCTTGCATGTTTTCGGAAGGTCGCCTCCAAACACTGGGGCTGTAAAAGGCTTGCAAAAACAACTCGTTGATTTTCACTGGCACTTCATCAGCTATGGCTGATTTCAACGTTTCTAAAAGCAAGTCCGTGCCTTCAGTGGTTGGTTTTCCTTCTGCATCTTTGGTTATCAGCTTCGTGTGTTCTAGCTTTCTAACGGCTTCCCAAGCTGAACTAGACAGTCCTGCTCGGAGGTGAACAGGTGTGGAACTCTGCAAAGCATCTTGGCCAGCTCTGCCATACCAAAGATCCCATGCTCTCTCCTTGTACTCTTCGAACTGGTCAGAGGCTCCGGCATATTGGGGAACGCCGTAGCGGTCTGACTCCAATCTGCTAGTTGCCATCGTTGTGGTCGTGAGGCACCGGCAGCGAGGCTGCGGGCACCAGCAAGGCTAGTAGGCACCGTTGCCTGCCAGCTGAGACGCAACGCGTCGAGGCGCGGCGAGCCCGTGCACGCCACAGGGCGCAGCACGGAAGCAGACACCGGTTACCAACCGGCTCCGCTTACCATCAAACTCAGTCTTGCGGCGAAGCTGAGAGACAGCAGCTCTTTTGATCCGAAAAGGGCGCCCTGTGCGAGGCAATGAATTGGAAATGAGTTGATCATGATGTGACCTGTCGTGGCTGGTGCAGAAAGGAAACAGCTATGTAGTATGTTTGGAGGTTCCCGTTTCACATTAAATATCCCCTTGTGATCTTATGTAACCCTGCCGATTTCATGAACAAATCTAATACTAAACCATGGTTTCGATTGGGTGGAACTATTTGATATAAGGGGAAAATATGTTTTTTGATTGACAACAATTGTCAAATAGAATGCCAAATAGATAAATAGAATGCCAGATAGAATGCAAAATAGCATGCCAAATAGCATGCCAAATAGAATGTCAGCTAAAATGTCAGATAGAATGCCGGATCAAATGCCAAACAGAATTGCAAATGAAACATAAACTATAATGCCAAATAAATGCCAAAGAATATCATAATATATGTCAAATAGAATGTCCAAACATATGCCAAACAGAATGTGAGAATAAATGTGAGATATAAGAACATAGAATGTCAGAATATGTGTGAGGCAAAATACCAAACAACAGGTCAGAATATGTGTGAAATAAACTGTCAAATGGATTCAATAGCTTGTGCCTGTTTACCAAAAGGTGGTATCCCATTGATATTCTTATGATGTTTCCATGATACCTTTTTTCCCCCTATGAGGCCCATGATGTTCCCACAGTAAACTCGCCGGCAATCAGTTCGGGGATTTCCCAGCTTGCCATGCCAGCTGATTACCAAAGACTATCCCTGACAAAAAGCCATTACTAGCCATTATTAATCATCATTAACTATTGATTTACCTTTATCTGGCCTTTATTCCCCACCTGCCAGGTGAGGGTTGTTAGATTTTATGTCAGTTGCCTGCTCCTCCTCTCCTCTCCTCTCCTCATCTCCTCTCCTCCTCCTCGTCGTCCTCCTCGTCGTCCTCCTCGTCCAACTGCGACCCGCGATCCACAGTGTTCTCTGTCGGACCTCAACCACGACCATCCACGCCCAGTGTTCCCTGCCGGACCTCAACCACGACCATCCACGCCCAGTGTTCCCTGCCGGACCTCAACCACGACCATCCCCGCCCAGTGTTCCCTGCCGGACCTCAACCACGACCATCCACGCCCAGTGTTCCCTGCCGGACCTCAACCACGACCATCCACGCCCAGTGTTCCCTGCCGGACCTCAACCACGACCATCCACGCCCAGTGTTCCCTGCCGGACCTCAACCGCGACTTCCAGATCGCAGTGGGCACTGCCGGACCTCAACGGCAAGAATGTCAGAAAAGATGTCAGATAGAATGTCAGAAGATATGTCATGAGAAGATATGACAGAATGTCAGAAGATATGCCAGATGTCAGAAGATATGCCAGATAGAATGTCAGAAGATATGCCATGAGATATGCCAGATAGAATGCCAGAAGATATGCCAGAAGAATGCCCGAAGATATACCAGATAGAATGCCAGAAGATATGCCAGATAGAATGCCAGAAGATATGCCAGATAGAATGCCAGAAGATATGCCAGATAGAATGCCAGAAGATAGAATGCCAGAAAATATGCCAGAAGATATGCCAGATAGATATGCCAGAAGAAATGCCAGAAGATATGCCAGATAGAATGCCAGAAGATATGTCAGAATATATGCCAGAAAGATATGCCAGATAGAATGCCAGAAGATATGTCAGATAGAATGCCACAAGATATGCCAGATAGAATGCCAGAAGATTTGCCAGATAGAATGCCAGAAGATAGAATGCCTGAAGATATGCTAGATAGAATGCCAAATAGAATGTCAGAAGATGTCAGAAGATATGTCAGATAGAATGCCAGAAGATTTGCCAGTAAGAAAATGTATAAATGTCATGGTGGGGATCACACGAAGTAAAGTAATCAATAGTTAATCAGTTTTTAACCATTCATTTACCTTTTATTAACCAATATTAAGCCATTGTTACCTGTATCTCAAACAATTATTAGCCATTCTTAAACATTAACCAGTGGCGGCGCTAGGCATCCCCGGCTCTTGCCGAACCACCGTCAGGACCTGCCCGGTGCTTAGGGTCAGACATCGGAGACAACACCAAGCACCGCTAATCTTTGACAAATGGGTGACTTGACCAACAAACATCAGAATTTTACCAACAAAAATTCGGATTGAACCCAACAACAATGGTGGTATGTGGTGACATGAATGGAATATCAATAACATATTCATGGTTCATATATCCTGGGGTAAACATATACAAAGATCTGGAAAAACCACGAGGAAACCCGGTTGGAAAATGATCTGCGAATAGTGGGGTGGCATTACCCTCTGGTAAACTAACATAACCATGGAACATCACCATTTTTTCTGGGTAAATCAACTATTTCTATTGTCATTTTCAATAGCAATCCCCATAGTCTGGGGCTTGACCTTCCGACTTTTCACATGGGGAAGCGGCCATGGTTTCCATGGCCTCCATGGCGATTTGCCCTGCGTTTCTGGATTCAGCCAATGAGTCATAGTGTTGCCATAGAAAATGCCAAAGAAACATACCATTTTCTATCGGTTAAGTTCTCAGCGTTCCCATGAGGTGAATTTTTTTTCCTGTGGGGTTAGCACAAGAATCAAAATTGTGACCTTCTGTTTGAAAAAACTATAATCTTAAGACCCAATCTTTGATGTTTTTTTTTAAATATACATGTTTTTTTCAGCTATAAACCGCAATTTTTTCGTGATTCCCCTGTATTTTCCATAGGTTTTCCCATGGAAATCCCATGGGACATCGCCTCGCGCACGGCGAAGACGAATTCCATGCCATCAGGGACCACCTGAGGAACAAATGGTGGAAACATGGAGTTTTTCGATGGGAAAATCCATGGGGAAATATATGGGAAACACCTCAAGAATGGAGGTTTTAATGGGAAATTCCATGGAAAATATCAGAACATCACAGATCAATGGAGATGTTAATGGGGAAATATGGGAAAAACAACTTAAAATAGAGGTGTTAATGGGAACATCATGCGAAAATATAAGACCACCACGTATAAAT
>CAMXCT020006190.1:381057-398557 GCA_947184155.2 Cladocopium goreaui
GGTGTAGGTTGACATGGTTACAAGTTATAAACATCAAAAAATTTGACTCAGAAAGAAACACATCTCTATACTTTGTTGGTTTGGTATGGCTTTACTGATTAAAGATCTTTTCGTATGGATCAATGTGGGTCCTCAATTTTACTGAAACATCAAAAACTGGTTGGTGGTATACCTACCCCTCTGAAACATATGAAAGTCAGTTGGGATCATTATTCCCAATATATGGAAAATAAAAGTCATGTTCCAAACCCTCAACCAGACTCAGTTCCAACATGATTTCCGGCCACATACGCCCTGGCTTCGGCTTCCCAACTGGTTGGGTTGACCTCAGACCTCGGGCGGCCATGACTGGTTGAAGGATCCGCCTGAGATATTTGAGATATGGGGTTCCTGGAACTATGTCATGATCATTGGATTGGTTTTGTTGGGAATTTTTACAGGAAACCATATAGTTTTTACCATCAAATATAGGGGTTTCCTGCAAATTGTCCCTTAAAGCAATCCAATGTCATAACTGTACGCAATGTTATAACTATGTCGCTGCAACTAGGTTATAACTATGTCATACATAACTATGCAATTGGGATATGGATGGATATGGGATATTTTTTATAACCTCAACTGCACCTTCTAAGCAAATGGACATTGTTTTCAATATTTGGGGTTTCAAGGTTACCCGCATGGAAGTATTTTGGAATTTGGATTACGCACATGTGTGTTATATATATATATATCTCTCTCTCTCTGTGTATCTATATATAATTAAACATTATGTTATATCATATTATGTATATGTTTGGTATTTGTCCGTATATCCTTTTTCTTTTTGATTTGTTTTTTTTTTCTCTCTCTCTCTCTCTCTTTAGATGACACATGCATATGATTGTAAATCGTGCATTTGAGCCAGATATTGCCAGACGCAGTGAAGAACAATGAACGTTGCTATACTGCCATATCACCCTGTTTTTTTCCCACCGATGGACTTCCCTATGCTCTGAGAACCCAACGGCCTCATACTTTCACTTCCTTTGCTGCCTGGAAATCCGCTGCGAGGCTGCTGGATGATGTATGTCCTGAAGGAGGAACCAATAAAGATAGGGATGTTTTAGCTGAATGAGATGATATAATTTCTGATATGCATACTAACACTTACAATGCAGTTACATAATCTCACACATATAAGCTGAACTATCTGTACAGTTTAGCTTGAATCATCATGGATATCTCGGTCTCTCTTTCTCAGTAGTTTCTGGGTTTTTCTGGGTCTTTTTGGAGGGTCCAGAATGGATGAGATATCTCCATGCCCTCTGACGTGTCTAAGTTGCAGCATGCCAACCAACATCAATAATATTCAGCGCCATCAACCGGCCATGCATAGATGGCTTTGCCTGAAAATAGGGCGCCCGACAATTGATGGTTGATCATAATTATCGTGATTAAAATTGCCATGAATTCACACATTTTCAGATGCACCCGAGTATCATATTGTTGGTCTTATCCCATTATGTCTTGTATCCCCATGATGTTCCTATACATATCCATTGTGTTTTACTTTGTAACCTCATTGTCCGTATCACATATTGGTGGTTAGCAACTAATCATTAAACCTATGCCATGCCAAATGTCACGCAACAGCCCCACCACACGCAAGACCTCGTGCGCGCAAAGCCGTCGAAAGGCATCGGCCCTTCTGCGCCATGTCCTGCCAAAGTTCCAGATTTGTGTTCATGGCTGGGTCAATAATAACAACAATAATAATAATGTTGAACAAAAATAATGATAATATATATATATACAGAGACTTTATTCATCAATCAGGATTCAACTATGTTCAAATCATCGCTTTTATGTGCCTGGATGTCAGTGGATCAATATGTATATATGTATATAAACCCATATGTGTGTGTGTGTGTGTGTGCGTGTCTTGAGAGACCAACAAAAAAACATAGATCAATGTGTTTTTTATTGCTATAGTTTACTATAGTTTGATGCAGCGATGCAGAGTATTTATAATATTTGTGAAACTCATATTATAGATAGATAGATTACTAATATAGTATTACTAATATAGTATCTATAGTATTTAATATGAAACTCTATTTATAATATAGTATTACTATAGATAGATCATGATTTGTGAAGCTCATCCTGGTTTGTTTTCATCACCATCGGTCTGGTTTGTGGGACCCGTAGCTTGGACTCCTCAGAGATCAAGGGGCCAATTCCAGAAAGGAAAGGACGGCAAGCCTCTGGTAATGATGGCAAGCTATGAACATCATCTATAACTTGTTAAAGTATGACAGATGCGCTAGCAAATTGATCGCCGCAGAAGTAAGAGACGGTCCAAGGCCAATCACTGAAAAATCTTAAAAGGTGTGTTTGTTGGAAAAAAAACATCTATAAATGGAATCTTTTCCACCACGCCATGTTTGATTACCAGAGGGCAACTACTTTGCCATTCAAGATACAGTACAGTATTCAAGATGCTTCAGCAAACATCATCACTACCTTCCATGACTTCCATGGGGAGCTACCAGCTGACTGTTTCAGTCAGTTGTTGACTAAGCTTACCCAAAAGTTCGCGTTCAGTGGACGAATATGACATGTTCTTCCATCAACATGGCTCACAAAAATCAAATAATCCGTAAGTACAACTACATAAACATAGAATACAAGGCACCCAAGAAAGATCGAAAAGGACAACATTATTTATCACATTTTATCTCTATTTGTGAGCCTCGGAGTTTCTTAAAATCTTTATTTTGGTGGATTTATAGTTGTTACTAATGTGGTAAACCCAATTTAAAATTTCATCCCCAAATCATCACCATTTGATGGGTTGTATAAACCATCGTCAGTCATGGTAGGTTGATGGCATTGGGTTTACCAAATGAAATCACAAACCACATTAACTTAACCATTAATCGATGGCCATTTGGGTGTCATTGCACATCATCCCAAATAGGGGTATACCCAGGTATACCCAGTATACCCAGAAATAAAGATCCAGTGTGAATGGTTTATTCTGAGGGCATGTCACATTACTCTTGGTCACTAAATGGAGGTTTCCTAGGTCATGGGGGTACCCCTGTTCATCATCCATTTTTGTCTGGGACTTTCCAATATACCCTCTGATAAACGTTTGATTACATAACTATGGAAAATCACATCAAATCACAATTTTTAATGGGTAAATCATGCTAAAACAATCATAAATGGGCCATTGTCAATAACAAACTGTTGGTTTACCCGAGGCTAAACCATCCAGCTATTGGGGTACCATGACTCACCGGTCAAGTCGTCGCCTCAGGCATCGCGGGCATCGCGGGCGCTGGCCGGTTTGGGGCCGTGGCCGGGGCCTCGGTAGGGATGAAATGCCACCATAGAACAGCACAGAGCCATAGAAATCCCTGGGATTTGGGATGTGTTACCATAGCTGCGATGATTTGAGTCACCAGAAACACGAGGCATTTGATTTGGGCTTCACCACTGCTCAGTTCGTCTTAAACCCGTTTCGGTCAGAGCCTCAATATCTGTATGGAACCCGTTGAGTCAGGGCAGAACCAGTCATCCACTCGCGCCTTTTCAGCCTATATTGTACACTAAGTGTGTTCATGCTTTCTCGAAGCAGCAACTAGCATGTACACAGTCTCATCGTGGGGTGACAGTAGGGGCCTGAGTAGTACTCTCATCACTCGCAGTGTTGTTGAGGATAATGTCACTGCCAATGGGGACGAAAAACTTACTCCCTACGACGGTGGTAGGACTGCCACTTCCAGTGGGAACAATGTCGACTGTGGCACTTCCAGAGGGAACACTGACGAAGTTGCCGCTTCCAACGGGGGTAATCACGATGTTTCCGCTGCCAATGGGAGTAATGACGATGTTGCCGCTGCCAACAGGGATGATAACCACCTCATTGGAGGAAGGGACCAGGTTGCCACTGCCAACGTTAAACACATTGCCACTGTCACTCGGTCCCATATTGCCACCCACGGTGTTACCACTGTTGCTGCTGTCTATGTGAATGTCATTGGACACCGTGATGTTGTTGTTGTCGCCCTCGATGGTGACAGTTCGAGTGCACGGGTCTTCGTGTTCGCTCTTGCTGTCACGATGCGAAGGGCGTCTCCGCCCCAGATTGGCCTTCCAGTCCCCAGCTGACGGGATGGACAAATCTCGGGACAGGAGGCCCAGGTGACGAAAAACATCTTGTAGGACTTGACACGTGTTCACGTCAAAAGTCTCATCCAAGGCGCGACCTGAAAAGGCAGCCTCCACACCACGAGTGCAAACCAATTGCTTCGGCTCATTCTTACAACTTTTGATCATGATGCTCTTGGCTTCTGCCACGCTGGGACATTGTTCGCCACAACTGCACAAGTCCTGTGTCGGACTCACGAGCTGCAACAAGGCAGTCGTTTCGGACTCAAGTTTCGCCATGGCAAAGGAGAGCAAGGCCATGACCAGCAGCGCCATGGCATTCGGATACGAAGAAACACGGTTCGATTTTTGGCTTGTCTTGGGTCGCAAGGGTCCCCCTAGTTGTGCAGCGTCCATGAATGGGTACCTTCGAAACCACCCACATGGATCGTTTTCTATACCGCACATAGGCGAGCCCTTCACTAACTGATATACATAAAGATCTGCGAATTTCTGAATCATCTACATGAGGGGTTTCTTAAGTCAGGGATCCCCAAGTCACCAGCCAATTTCGGATGGCAACGTCGATTTCTTAAAAGGCACGAAAACATCAGCCAATTCACATTGCTTAGGGATGGTTAGGGTCGAATCCATAGGGGTTCACTCTGGGCTGAGTACGCATGAATCGAATATGGCGTGCCAAAAAAACTCCATTGATATCCATCTAGTTCGAGGGTTTTCCTATTTTTTGGACATGTTAAGACCATCACATTTAGTTCAGAGATTCCCCAGCGAACCACATTTACCAAAGGGTCATCCTGGAGGTTGATTTTTGGATTTTCCATGATTTTCCATCATATATATAATATATATATATAATCTCATAGGATCCATGTATCGTATATATGCTAACATTGGGGGTATATTGATGGTAAATGTTACCATATATAGTATACATGGATCCTATGGGTATATATATATATAACCATCCAGGATCACAACCTGATCCACCCATCTAAGCGCCAGCACTGGACAGCGGGTCACCTTCCGTTTGCCCGAGCTGCTCCTGCGCTGCTGCGCTAGGCCCAGCGGGCCATTGCTGACCAAGAGCTACCCTCCAAATACGGATTTAATGCGGGATTTAATGGAACTTACCCTCCAGCAAACAAACATCGCTATGGAAAAAGGATGAACATGTACCATCTAGAGATGTTTTTTGCTCACAAGAATCACCCATTAATGACTTTCCATGGCTGTTAAATCACCATTTTAGGTTCATGGACTATTTCGTTAAATCCAGGGGTCATCTGGTCATTTAACATATTCAAACTTCATTCTGATCCGGGCATCCAGGCCCCCCCTGAGCACCCAAACGAGGTACAAAAGGCCATGAACGCTGAGAGGGCGATGACTATACTCACCAGACCTGGCAACGACGTCACACGATTTACGATACTAACCCCCTAATTAAAAATAGAAAGGGAACTTCCCACTAGAATGTAGTGATAAATATAGTGAGAAATGATTGGTAATTCACGTGTCTATCTTTTTGTTTCTTTTTGGGGGTTGCTATGAAGATGTTTTGAAGGTAAAGCTGCAGGGAACATCAGGAAACCTGACATCATTAGCCAATCGATGGTTTTTTGTGTAAGCTATAGCTTTCACAGGGCGAATATATCATAATTCGCCCAAGCCTCTGAACTATGTGAATAATTGATACATGTATTATATGTTAATTTATATATATATATGATTATATAATATGTATATTATCAAAATCCATGAGGTTCCATGGTTTCAAAGGTTTTGAAGTGTGACATAGCTTGACGCATTGAGCTAAGAAAGCCCTTTTAACAGCCCCAGCGCCCAGCGTCGCCTATGACCAGAATGGCAGGGTCCAACACAGCTGAGGCACGGGTCACGGGGGCTGGGCTGCTACCCTGAGGGTTTCCCCCCCTAGCTGCATAACATCACCTACCCTCTGGTGAACTAACATAGCAATGGAAAATCACCATTCTTAATGGGAAAATCCACTATAAATAGCCATTTTCCATTGCTATGTTAGTTCACCAGAGGGTATCGGACCACTTGGCTGACAGTGATCTTGATCATTTCACCAATTCTCGTTGGAGACCTGCTCCCCATGAGGGCTGTCATGCAGTACCTCTCAACCCTGGATGATTGATGCCCAGCTGTTTGAAAAGGGGGGTGCCAAATGCAGAGAGTTCACATCTTAAACGGTATTGGCCAAAAAAAAGGTACGATGTCGGTATAGAATTATCCAACATTGGATGAGATCGGCCATCACAGCTGGTACATCCTGAAAAGTGGTACAGCCAACACAAGAACATACAAGAACCTGATTTTCAGGAATTGGAGAACTCATCTTTCAGATTTTTCAAGTCCATCTCTGAAAGCTCATCCCCGTAGGACAAACAAAAACCAAGACCCTCCCGGAGAAAAATGGAGTATAATGGGAGTAATATATACCCATTCTTTTGGGACGTTTACCAATTTTTTATGGCTACTTGGAGGGTCTAAGAACATGGAAGCTGCACATTTCCACAATGCGAGGCCCCCCAGGTGTAAGTTTGTTTATAGACCCAATTCACTATACCATTTGGTAAACTAATGTAAACTGACATAACTATGGAAAAGCACTACTTTTAATAGATAATGAACTATAAATGAATCAACAAGCTAAATGAGCAATGTTCAATAGCAAACTGCTAGTTTACCGGAGGGTAGTCACATCATATAACACAATCCATTAATCATCCATTTAAAAAAAAGATGTTCCATTCTAGGATTCTAAACCAACATTTTTACCAACCAAATGCGCGAATTATTGGGGATACCATGGGATCCCCCATAAACATGGGGAAACCCCATACTTTTTGTATCTCTCCCCCAAGATACCCCAAGTTCCTCCTACCCGACGTTGTCCGATGACTCCGAGGTTCCAGGCTGTTGCGAGTGACCGTGCCACTGGTCTGCAAGAGTCCCAGGGATTTAGTGAGGTTCAAACGCCACCAGCGTCCACCTGGCATTTCTGAAACACCAAAGGGGGGTATGTACTATGTAACTTCAAGGATAGGGGGATAAAGTTGGATATAGTGGGATAAAAGTGGTATATAATATAAAGTGGGATATAGTGGGATAAAGTGGGATAAAGTGGGATAAAGTGGTATATAGTGGGATAAAGTGGGATATAGTGGGATAAAGTGGGATATAGTGGGATAAAGTGGGATAAAGTGGGATAAAGTGGGATATAGTGGGATATCATATTTACTATTATTCTACCATAGAAATTCGAAGGATAGTGGGATATAGTGGGGGATTTTGCTGCGCTGTAAGCAACAATGGACGCTGTCACAACGGTCACCAGACTCTTCTTGCTCCTCCACAAGATCCTACTGATAAAAATGTGTATATATATATATATATATAAGCGCTAGCCAGCACAAGGAAGGGGGCGATGATAGGACAAGTTTTATGATGACTGATTGACCTCAACTATGCGGATTTTTGTTTCACTTGGCCAATGGAATTGATGGAATCTGCCCGCGCACTGAGCTCCCACCATGTTGTGCTGTCCTTTCCACCGGCGCCTGGAATTTGGCGCTAATCGAAGGTGGCAGTGGCAGTGGGATATCCACATCTTTCATGGGAAGATCACCCTTGGAATGGAAATCAATGAACATGACATGAACTGCAATGAGAGTACCGAAGGGTGTGCAGTGCATCTTTGGGTCATTCTAAAATATTCAAAGGGTTGAAACCTTAAAATTGCACTCAACACATATGATCTCAAAAAAAGGAAGGACATAACAAGCATGAAAGACTCAGAAATTTGAATATGCAATGGTCATGTTTACTTCATGTGCTGGTTTCACCCATCGAATCAGCTTTGCATTTGAAAACCTGGCAGCAAACTCATGGAGTTTGCCCCATGATTTTTCATCTAAGTCAACAATTGGTGGTTCTCTAAAATAGGTCTACTCCCAAATCATTCAACATTACCCTCTGGTATTCAAACGTGGCAATGGAAAATCCTCTGTAAATGGAGGATGTCCAATTCCTATGTTTGATTACTGGAGGGTAGATCATATTTTAGTACCCATAGGATCCATGTATGGTATATATGCTAACATTTGGGGTATATTGATGGTAAATGTTACCATATATGGCATACATGGATCCTATGGGGTATTGAATTCCATTGTTTTGGGTATCTCATGGTATCCCCGGTATCCCAGGACACCTCCAATTCTCAAAGCCCGGACTGGTGGTTTCACCCGATGTCCATCCCATTTGTTGAGCGGATGGAAGGTTTATATACTATGTTTGAATATAATATAATATATATATATGTATATATAATGTAAAATGTAAACATGAACAATTAAGAATAAACAATTCAGAGTGATACAATGATATCTTATAATCTTGCAACTATGTCAAATCAAAAACCACATTCATATCGGTCCGAGAAGCCATGTTATGAATTATATTGAATGATGATGTGCACAATGCAAACCCAAAAATAATATATCAGTAGAATCCTATACTAAACATATCGTGGGAAAAAACCATGCTCTATCATTTTCCATCCTTTTTTGAAGGTGTCAAAAAAGCATTGACCTCCCTTGGCCCTGACCTCATCCTCGGAAACGGGGGGCCTTCCCTGGGATCACCGAAGTCAATGTTGAGTGGAAACTCGAATCTTCCAAGCCATATTTCGCTAAAACTGATGTTGATTTGGGGGAAATTACTGGGATAATGACTGGGATTATGAAATGAGATATATAATTAGAATTAATTAGATACAAATTCTGAATGCTATGGGATACTTAATTAGTGAATATCAAACACTACCCCCCAGAAACCCAGAAACCATGGTGTTTCCTGGGGATGGAATTTGGGACCATAGAATGGAGGTCCTCAGACTCCTCAGGACCTTTATATAGATCATGTTAGATCAACCACCATGCCATATATATATATATACCATACAGACACACATATTATGTATATGTATAGGTAATTATCGTACATATTATTTTTTGCGTCTCCTGCACGCCCCGGTGTAAGGGGACCGAATTACTGCTAAGTCCATGGTCCATCCATTGGCGAAAAGGAAGAAGGTGATCGATCTATGACTTGTGGATGTTCTATATTTTCAATACATCTCTGTCAGGTTGCTGTTGGCTGGCCATGTCTGCTATAATTACTGTATTGAAAACATGGCCCAAACATATTCTCCCACGAATTATGAAGAACCTCCTGTTTTACCGCTCTGTGTCTTTGTGAACAGTGGATTCTGCATCTCTACAAGTTCACCGATTCCCGGGCTGCTTCATGGAAGGTGGATCTCGCAGTCAGTCAGCGCATGACGTCGACACCACCAAGTTCCGCATTCCCAGACTCCTTCCTTCCTTTTGGCATCAGGAAGGGGGTTGTAGTCATAGTCCTGCAGCTCCCAGGGCTTGTGTCGAAATCCTCCCCCCCGGGTCATATTTTTAATAAAACCCTGGACACCTCGGATTGGGTGTGGGATGAAATCACTTATTAGACCAATTGGGATGTCCCACATTAGGGAGATGGGATTTTCCAATGATGTAGCTGATCTACCTGGAAAACTTCGGGGCATCTCATCATTTCCAGGCCTCCCCTTTGGGATGAAGATACCCGCTTTGTTGGATGGGCTTATAAGACAACTTACCCCCTCAGGTAATCAAACATGGCAATGGGGAAACACAAAACACATTATAAGTTATATAAAAGTTATAAGAGGTGATTTTCCCATTGAACTGCCTATTTACAAGGGATTTCTCATTACCAAAGGGTACAGTTGGGGGGTCCTCTTAACACCAGGTGAAGTTTTAGCCCAGTCCTCCAAAGTCACACGTATCGCACCAGGTCGTTGCGTCAATGCAAACTTCCTGACTGACCGGGTCGAGCTTCAGGTTGTTTGGATGACTCAGGTTTGCTCCCAACACCACAGGTACGAGGAGGGGTACATTGGCTAAATATAGTGGCAAAATTTGACTTATCCGATAACTCCCTATTACTCAAACTTACACGCCCCCCACTACATGGTAAACACGGTGATCTATTTTGTTTTTATTAGTAGGGGGTATTTTGTATTAGGCTGCCCCTAGTATTCCAATGAAAACCCTAATAATAAAGATAAACAAACTCGATTTCAATTTTGATTAAACCCCTTATTAACATCTATATAAAATATGGCCAAAAACTGGATTTCGAAGCTTTCCCCTAATATTCAAATGAAAACCTTAATAAAACATAATAAATAGATCTTGTGAGATGGGACCCTAATTAAAAAAAACTCCAGGTACAATATGGTACCATCATATATATTTCTTAGTTTTATTAATAGGGGGTTGAACCCACTGTTTCACCATCCTGTTCTCCTATTGATTCTCAATTACCACAATTGAGAATCCAATTGTAACTAACAAAAAAAAACGGAAGTGCCAAACCAATCCCTATTTTTTTTTTGGTGGAGTTCTAGTAATAGGAAGAAGGGATTATTTTCCCTCCTTGTGACTATCATTTACCATCATTTACCTATGGACCTATGGTGTGCTGGAGCAACCCTGTGACTGGGATGTTTTTTTGGGGGGTTCTGCGGAAGTGTGCATCCCTACAACTAAAAGATACCAAAGGGAAATTAGCAATAGAGCAACCAATGTAGCAATGTAGCTGTGCGACGATCCTTCAAATGTCAAGACAGTTTACAGAATTTTTATCAGAATTCGCCAGTGTCAGCATTGAAAAAAGGGAGCAATGAATCAACATGGACTACCCGTGACTACCCGTTTTGCATGGGAATGATGTTTATCAAATCATCAAAATCTCAAAATCTGCTCTCGTTGGGTGACCAAGTCTCTGCACCTCGTGTTGCCATGGATGCGCCACTAGCTTCAACACGCTAGGCTTTCGGTCCATCAAGCCTTGCAGAAAGTCTTGGAACCAGCTGGGCTGCTCGCCATCAGCCCAGCGGAGTGAAACAAACCACATCTGCCAGTCTAAACCTTGCTGAGCCATTGGGCCATTGGGTCATGTGGCTGTGGGAAAAAAGGGGGGTGCGATATTTTGACTATATATGACTCTAACTATCACTATGTAGCCTATAACATCTTGTAATTAATATCTTGTAACTATAACTTTAACATAGTATAACTATAACTTGATATACTGCAAGACCTGCAAGTGATCTGAAACTATTGATATTGTCGGATATCAACCTGCCCAGGGATCCCCTGGTCTACCCCACATCTGCCACAGCACGAGGCATGTGATTCAGAAGCACTGGGGGAGCGCGATTCAAAGGTCCCGGTTTGAAGGGCAACGCCAACTCCACCTCAAGTCGATGCCAGTCTCGGGATGCTAACAGGAAAAGAAGGCCGTGGGTTTTCTGGGTTTCTCCAAAAAAGAGAAGGACCTACTTTTATGGCAGGATTTTCCAGAGTCTCCAGATCTATGTTGTAATTTATTGTAATTTACTGATGGAGGGTATCTTTGGAAGGTAACGATGCAGATGGAACAGAAAGAATGGGGGATCACGTGCATGTCTCAGTAGCACATGAACAACCAAAACCTCTATGCCTACGCTGTTTCAGTTCGGCATTTGCTTCAACTATACATGTGTGCCAACTTTTTTATGAGTTCTTTACGCTGGAATTTTGCATAAACAAGGATTGGTTGCGTTTGTAAATTGTTTATTATTCTGGTCATTCGCAGTTTCCTAAACACAATTCATTCTGGAGAGACTCCATAGGTTTGAATACTCGTCTCAAACAGTTTCAAAAGCGTGCATCCCACTTAGCAACTTGATGAATCTTTGTTTACCCCACTTATAAGATGATTAACCGTTCTTAGAACATTATCCGGGCCAGGGTAATCTATTTAAGTACTGCGATGATCTGCGATGTATATCCACATTCTCTCTCTCTCTCTCTCTCTCCATCGCCCTCTACATCCCCATTACTATTGTTGTTGAATATTCCAAGGATATCCAAATTTAATGATGAAGTGAAATCCTCCCATTAAAAAAAAAACTTCAGGAAAAAAACATCCAGATTCTCATGGGACATTCCACCAACTAAGAACATAACATACGACAAAAACAGAAAACAACATGAAAAAAAACAGCATCAACAAATCCATCAAAAGTCATGATCCATTAAAAATCCATCCAAAATCCTCCATTTTTCTGGAACAGTTCCGCCCAAAACAACCGTCCCGGACTGCCAGAGGGACCCAAAACTCCTCGCCCGCGGAAACCGCCAGGCCGTCCCTCACGGCGCGCTGCGCCAGATCTGGAGGGAGGCGGTGCAGCTCGCGCAGGACCACCTCGTCTCGGCTGGTGGTCCTTGGCGATTCGCAATGGGGAAAACCATGGGGAAACCATGGGAAAAACAATGGGAACTATGGGTTTTCCACGGACTTTTTGGTTTTGGTCGTGGTGGTTGTTGTTGCCGCTGTTGTTGTTGTTGCTGCTGCTGCTGTTGTTGTTGCAATGATCATTCAAAAAAACGGGAGGGAAGATGGTGCAGTTGAAGGTAAACTGGGAAGGTACTAATGGGTTGAACAACTCGAAACATCATATGCGTTCCCTGCAACTATATTGGCATCTAAATATGGTGAACGATGATTCTGCCTTGGGTAGGGGTCTGGTTTCACGGCTACTGAAGTGGCTTTTTGAGGTGGTTCTTGCCAGGCTATGGACTGATCAGAATGACGTCCCAAATTCCCTTCGGTGCTAGAGAACCAAGTTGTTACTCTCTTCATCCTCCACCCCGAGTACAGGGACAACATATACATGGTACCCTGCATTTCCCCCAAATAAAATGTCACTTCCCCCTTAGACTTTGTATAATTTGTTTAGTACGTATCCCCATCTGTTGCATCAATTCTTAGATTTTGTGATGATTGTGCATCCCCGTCTACATCATCTATGGTTAAAAAACCTATCTATCTATCTATCTATCTGTCCCAAAAACCACCAAACAGAAACACATCCATAGCCCTCTCATCCGAGCATCATCCGTGCAAAGAGCCCGTACCTCCCAGCCAGTCCCAGTGCACGGAGTCTCTCTTCGATCCTGCGACACCAACCTTCAGGTGCTTTGGGCGCGCAGATCCTGCGCAGAAACTGAGAAGTGCTGGGAGAAAGTCACCCTTTCAGATGTGACGCTTGGTGAACACGCAGAACAAAACAATGTCATGGCCAGAACCAGAAGTATCTGATATCCCTCTCCATCGCCATCTCCTGTATGAGTATATACTTGTTTTTTGTATGTTTTTTGTTTATGTATGATATGAGTTCGGTTTCCAATTCTTAATTCACCATCTGGTTATTTAAGATTTTGCCATGGAAAATCACCATTTTTTAATAGGTAAACCATCTATAAATGGGCCATGGCTTCCATGGCTATGTTAAATAACCAGAGGGTAACACACTCTCTCTCCATTGCCTCCATCGCCAGTCCTGTGGATGGCAGAGACAGTGGATGCAGTGTACAGTGCCCAGGCGGCAGTCACCAGCGCCACGAGCAGTCCGTCCCAAAGGCACCTTTTTTGGGCGACGGACTGGTGGTTAACGTAGCTGGGATCAAAGGGGATCAATTCGGAATGATGGATTAGATTTCAAAAGTAAAATGTTTTTCTTTGAGAAAAACAGCTCCAAATCATATCAAGTCATCAAACCAAAATATGAAAACATCGATAACCACACACACACATCTATAATATATATATATATTATATTGTATATATATTTATATTTATATTATATTATATTATATTATATTATATATTTATATTATATATTTATATTTATACTATATTATATTATATTATATTATATATTATTATATTATATTATATTATATTATATTTTATTATATTATATTATATTATATTTTATTATATTATATTATATATTTATATTATATTAAATATTATATATTATATATTATATATAATATTATATTCTACTATATTATATTATATGATAAATGTGTATTTAATAATAATCTATAAAGTATGTTAGTATCATATATAACTTCCCCTCCACCTTCAATTTCTCCACCCAAAAAGGTGCTCCAAAGCACCACGGCCACAGCATCCCCGTGGGCGCGTCCGCAAGTGGGTGGAGGCGGCGCGCCAGAGGAGTCAGCTGTTGATCGTCCAGGAGGGAAGCTGATAGGATGCAGGTGAGGAGGTTGAAAAATCCTGGATTTCACCAACGAAATGACCCGAAACAAAAAAAAACTGGTTGTCAAAAAACCACCCCAAGTATCCCAAGATCATGAAAAGTCATGTCATATCCGAAGCCAAACTTGTGAAATTCAAAAGAAGTAGAAGATTTGATAAATGATGTTACCATGGCTTCCCATCAAATCATGTTGCTGGGGAGTACCATGAAGTACCGTATAATGAATGCTGGGGGACAAATGAAAACCATAGTTATCGGTTATCTATAAACATAAACCAAAGTGTGGAATACAGCCATGGGGAAACCTCTTTGGAACTGATGTACAAATCGTGGGCTTTCCACATCTCTGTTAGCTTACATGGGATAATCCTGCGATACTGGGAAAATGGTTGGAAAACTCTATGGAAAACTCGGAAAATGGAATTGATTGGAAAATCTTGGCATTGATGGGAAGTGACTTTTGGAAAGGTGAATAAGGTGAATGCTCCTGGATTTTGCTTCTGAAACCAGCAGAAATCATGAAGAATCGGAATCCGATGTCCTATAGTCCTATACAGACAAACTGGGAAGATTGGGTTTTTACGGTTTTTGAGAAGAGAAAACCCATCGCAGTCAGTCACATCAAATTGGGCTCATCCAAAAATACCATTCTGAAGTAGATGCTTAGAGCCCCGGTTAAAAACATACATTGAAACATTTTTTCAACCAGGAAGGCTCCATCCAGGAATGATATCTCTAGAAAAATCCCTATGAAATGATATAGAATCCATCCGAGAATCCGTAGTTGCCAGACACAACAATGCCCAGCATCAAGCCACACCACAGCCTGGCACTGCAGAAAGTGCCAACGGCTGGGTGAACTTCCAAGGGCCTTCGATACCCTGCCAAGAAAAAGTTTGCAACATGTGAATGTAAGTTACGTAAGTATCTAATTAACTATTTACCTAGGTATATATATATATATGTATATAGACATATGTATAATATAGTATAATAATGTATAATAGATATCAGATATACATATCCCCATTGCAGATGAGGGTTTCTACCAACAAGCCGGGGGGTGATGCAAAGATCAATGGGGATCTTTCGGTTAAGTTGCAGAGGTGATCTCCGAGTGGCAGGCAGCAAGCAGCACGGGCCCAAGGGCAGCCGCTGAGCGCCAATATAGACAAAGGGCCTTCCGCCTCAATGGGTCCCTGACGATTTTTCATTGGGAAGGCTCCCAGCTAGTGATACCCTTTGGTAAATTAACATAGACCCTGCCAGATAGGGGTTGGAAGACTAGTTTCCACTATCAATTAGTCATTTTCAGGGTCTATGTTAATTTACCAGAGGGTAATTTCATATAATTTGCTCATGGTACCCCAAGACAGCCTTGGGGTTCATGAAAATCCTGGGTCAACTATTGTTGGTATCATGGTCTTAGATGAGGCCCTTCAAGAAAATCCCATGCTTTTCCAGTTTTCCCTAGGCATGGCTTATTTTTTGAACCCGAAAAATGGAAGGCTTCATGCTCCAAACCCTGCAAGGATCTGACCAAGGTTGAGCAAAACGATAACCGTTTCATGCTTTCGGTAGGAGTTCCATGGTCAACCCCTCCAGCCACCTGTTTTTTCTTCTTGGACATTGTCATGGTGGGTTATGATTTTCTGTGTTCTGCAGGAAGCGATCAGCTTATCATGGCTTATTATAAACTACCATTAAAATTTTAATTTGGCCCACAAAAATACAATCTTGGTGAAAATAAGATGATGGAAATAGCCTCATATCCTATGGTTCCTGGGTATATCTAGATGATAATGAGATGATGAATGGTATGTTTTGGGAGCCCCATTTTCACCAACCGTTTCGGATCCAGGTGGCCCACAGGGTCATCAAGCCCTGCACATTGGAGACCCGTCTTTCCCCGCTCCAGCGGTGTAGCGGCCGTGCCAGGGGCTTGGGAAGGCAGGTGGTACGGTGGTGGTGCGCCATGGCGCTACCGAAGTTCCACCTGAGCCGTGAAGAAAACACGTCAAGACACGCCTGTCTCTTATTGGATTTTCGCCTATGTTCGCTGGAACTTCACATATCATATATATCATCAATTACCCTGGGGTAAACTTACAGTTCGATGTGGACTGGAGTTTACCCACCATTTGTAGATCCATTTTCCAAACGGGTGTCACGGTTTCATCATGCGTTTCCACAAAGCTTTCTTCGTTTTCCATAAGGTTTCACTGTCGAAGGTTTTTTCCAGATGGAGATTCACCGAACTGGTGCTGTCCACTTTTATTGATGCTGATTGAAGCTTGTACATGTATATTGCATATATGTATAGAATTAAATGATTGAATAAATAAATTTAGATATGTGTATGTACGTATGTACCTAAATATATGACAATATATGTATGTATTTGCGTAGTACTATTTTTTTTCTCTCTATCTCTCTCTCTCTCTCGCTTATGTTTATTGATTTGTTTGCCCAGAAATTTTGAGTTTCCGCCATGCCATCAATGGGGGAAACTCAAGAGATGGTTTTCCTGCAATTTTCCGTTGACCGTTTGACCGTTTGCTTCTTGGTCTTTTAGCCAATCAAGGTGATTTGGATGCGTCTACATAAAAGCGATGAATACCTTCTTGGAGGAGACCCTCAAATGAAAGGAATCCTTTCATAAGCAAATATCACATTAGATGGGGTATGCTCCTGGGGTCTTTTGGACTTAGAGTCCATCATTCCATGATTCAATCAATGTTTCTGGGTTGGAAATTGCACACATCTTTCGCTGAATCAATGAACGTAGACCCTCCAAGTACCCAAGAAATATTGGTAGGAGTTCAAACTAATGCGTATATTACCTCATTTTTTTGGGGTACTTGCAGGGTCTATAGAAAGTTGATTCTTAGGGACGAAGTCGCTGGGGATAGTGGGCTACATGTCTATTCAGATACCATGGAGATGTGCTATCAGCAATCAATGCGTTTACACCCTCAAAACTGCTAAACAAGGCCTCGTCCGGATTCAAGAAAAACAAGAAAGCAATCGTGTGTTACCTATCTGCCCCCTTTTGCTCAAGACCATCTTCCCCTCGTTGCAGGGTATATAGCAGAAGGAGAATCTTCA